>CAIGRK010053094.1:0-10124 GCA_903798315.1 Fraxinus greggii | reverse complement strand
TTAACAACGCATCTTTCAAAAATTAGCTACTATTATTTTCATTGTCAACAAAAAAAGGGGGTTCAAACATAGGCTTAAAAGACATTTGACCAATTCAAGCGACGTCGCATTGATATTCACCTTCTCCATTGAGATATGAGCATGAAATGACAATTATACCTTTAGAATGTGCTTAGTGGGTATTCGGTGATGATTAAAATTAGATTTTTAGTAAACTGTAATGGAAGTTTTTGAAATGTGTGATTGAAAAGTTATGGAACCCATGAAAGATATGAGGGTGTTTGGTAGAGGATTAAAATTAGATTTTTAGTGGATTGTTTTGAAATGTGTGGTTGAAAAGAAGTGAGATCCATAAAAAATGTAATTAATATTGATTGTTTGACTTTGATTTAGATTAAAATTAGATTTTAATTCTATCCAAACAGGCTAAAGTAATTAATATTGACCGTTTGGCTTTGACGTAGGCTAAAGTTTGATTTTAATAAGAAAAAGTGTCAAAATTCAGTTGAACTAAATGGTCTCCAGTACGTAAAGAAATTGGTCAAAATTCAGTTGAACTAAATGGAGTATCCATTAAAAAAATAATATAGAAGAGTATTGTATGCGTTACAGATAGGCGCCTTCAGGAAAATTACAAATATATACACGATAACTTGTAGTGGACGACGAAAATCTTGGATTCTGTTTCTACCATCTCATTTCCGTTTCAAGAAGAATACGAAACCCAAAAGAAACAATCTCTTGTATATTTATTTCTTCGCTTGGTATTATAAGCTGTGGGCTCTTCTGTTTTCCCTCTTCATAATTGACGGTTTAAAATTTGCCGAGTTTTTTTGGGTATGGTTTTTACTATCATTGGAAACTGGAAAATTTAATATTAATTTCGAGTCTGATTGTATTGAAGAGCTTTGCTTAGTGTGATATGGGTTTTAATTGATGCTTCTGGAAATTTTCGAGGAAAATTAGTAACTTCATTTTGGCGCTTTGTTTCTGATTGAAGCGTTATGACGAAGAAATATAGTATGGTTATTGGAAATAAGATATTAGAAAATCATTTTATCCCACTTGGTTCCATCGTAAAAAGGTCAATCTAAGAAGAGTAGCCTAACTCCCTATCTGAGACTTCAGTATTCAATCGATGTTAAGGTCACAATCTATATTGCTTCAGTATTATAATGGTTATGTTGGTGTTCTCAAATGAACCATCATCTCGCACGGAACTTTAAGATGTGGGGGCTCGTTTTAGATGTGGAGTTTTACCCTTAACTTGGCCAAGAAGATGGTGGCTCAAATGAGAACGCCAATCTTGGAATCCGATTGCTTGATTGAGTTTTGCTCTGGGATATGCTACTATATTAAGAATAGAGTCCATCTTAAAAGATTAACCGTGTTAAAAGAGTAGCCCTAGTGCTTATATGTTGACTTTTGATTTGATTTTTAGTCGATTTGGATTTATCCCTCAAGAGTTTGAAGTAGGTTTGGAAGTTAGATTTTTTGTTTTTTTCACCTTGACTTATTCTGTAGAATTTTGAAAATTAATCGTCTTTGATTTTGTTCTCCTCTTCTGTTTCTTCCTCCTATGATCAACAAGGATCATATTGTGCTACGTAGCAGTTATTTGAGGTACGCTTGTTTATGATAAGCAAGGATATATTTTAGAGAATATAATACAAGGGATTGGAGAGACCAGATGAGGTGGAGTAGCGGTACTTGGTTTTTATATGGGATTTGAATATACTTGGACAAAGGAAGTTCTATAGTACCTTTTAGATAAGCCGTGCTTTATGTCACTTACGTCAGGCCGTTAAGGTGGAAAATTCTGTCAGATGAACTTTTTAGGAATAAGCAAACTACTTCTGATTGTTGTGCACAGTGGTGATTGCAAAAACTTGGCAAGCAGTTATATAAATTACGAAGTGGAAAAACTTAAAATAGCAACCTGAAATTTTATGTGGTTTGGCAAAGGAAGTTCTATAGATTACCTTTTAGACAAGCCATGCTTTAAGTCACTTATTTCTGGGCCATTAAAGAGAAATTTTTTGCAGATGCAAACTATTTCTGATTGTCGTTCAAAGTGGTGATTGCCCTCTGTGTGGGTATGCATTTTCTACGAATGCACTTTTCGTGTATCATTATTTCATGTTCATGAAACTAATAAGGGTCAGTTTAAGATAATTGATTGTTTAGACCTATCTTGAAATATTTGCTACTTTTATTCCTTATAATGAACAGTGTTTTCAATACTAACATGAGAAATAAGGAAAATATAATAGTTCAAAAAAATAGATGATCATAGAGTGAAGGAATAATTTTTTCCGTGAACCAGGATCAATCTGTGATGCTGTCATCTGAAGGAACTAATATGGTGTTCAAATCCTACCAAAGCCAAGTTGAGCTGCTTCTCCAGAACTATGTACATGCAGATCCTTTTATCCTCTGCACTTCTGTCATCAGTGGCATTTTTGCTTGCAAATTGGTATGGACACCTTATTTGTTTCACAACTCATTAATGATATCACATATCCAGCATAGTGTTAATTATATTAAAATTATTCTGTTCAGAATTTCTCATTGTTTCCTACATTGGGATTAACTTTTCTTTTTTCCCCGATAATGTTCTCTTATTAGCTAAAAGATCTTTTGTGTTCATGTGTCATATTGGTCTCCATTACATCATGTATTTATCTATGTTCAGATATACGATCTCAGCCAGTTAATGAGTCCAGTATACTTTGAAAGCTATTCAAGCCTTGCAAAATCCAAACAAATCGAATGGAACAACCGGTATGTGGATTCTCTGTTTTGTTCTTATGACCTAAATCATTTTAGGTTCAATAAACCTTGTTAGTATTGAGTTTTAATTAATGGTTTCTTGTTATGCAGTGCCATATCTACGTGTCACGCAATATTCATTGCAACCATGTCTCTGTATTTGACACACCGTTCAGACCTCTATTCTGATGACCAGCTTCGTGGCCCTATTACACTTCGAAGTTCAAAATTGTCTACATCTGCTTTAGGAGTGAGTAATTTTTCTCCTCCTATGTGCTTGTTGTCCTGAGTTTTACTGTTGAGAACCCTTAGCCACCTTCCATAAAAGGAGTAAACTGAAAAAATTTAATGTAAACAAAAGCATATGAGATCTTAGACTGGATATTCACTTTTGGAGGAGCTAACGGATGAATCCAATGTGCATGCTTCAATTTTCTTTTTTCTTGCATTTAAATGCTTTGTTGAATGCTAATTCTTCTTTCCATGTTTGTATTTTAAGCCAATATCAAAATCTTAATTCCAGGAAAGGAAAGCAACACTAGTATTCGTCGTGAATCATAGATTTCTGAGACCAACTTATGCAGTATATATATTGATTTGAACTAACCTGGACTATATTGGAAATGCACTTTAAACTCCCCAGTGGTGAACGCCAACACCACTGACATGCTTCATGTCGTATTAATTGATACAAGCCTATGTCTGATATCAAACTGGATGTTAATACTAGTCAATTGCCACGAGATTTAAATGGTCACACACTCGATAATCTGTAGTTTCTCTAGTCTGATAGAATTGATCATGTATGGTGGAACTCTCCATAATTGGTGGCTCTAATACATGTATGGTTTCTAAAATCCCAAATGAACATAAAATTAAAAAATAAGAATAAGATGAGTTGAGATGAGATGAGATGAGATGTAAGTGAATATTTCTAATTTGGACCATAGGCCATTCTTAAGCCATTTGGTCTTAATTTTTTTACTCTCTCTGGGTAATTCTCAAGTCTCGACTCGTGTTAATATATTTTAGTTCAATTGCATTTAGTTAAAACTTTTAGGTTTGGTTGACTATTAAAATAATGATATGCAGTTAAATACATATTTAACTAGATTTACATGCATTGAAGATGGTTTGAGCATGTCTAATTTTATAAACACATAGGGCTACAGTTCTCCTCGGCCATGATACCTTTACAGTATATGATGATTGGTCAGATAAATTAGAAAATTTGAAAGCAATAAGCACAGATCGAGGAGCATTCCTCTTTTTCAACCACTTTTCCACAAATATCGCGTTTCTACTGTTCAAGCCTTTTTCCTTGGTATGAATGGAAAAGACAGATAGACTTTTGAGGTGTATCAGCAAGTCATTATTTCCTAATTGATCAACTAACTGAAATAAAAGATCATGAACCTTTGGGTCTGCATTAAAGAAAATTAAGCCATTTTGGGGTCTCATTACATTAATGTTTTTACCATTACATTAACAAATGTTTTAATCATTTTCATCTTTTTTTGATAGGTATCTGTTGGTTATTTCATAACAGATCTCGGCATGATCCTTCGGTTTTATTCTTCTTTAGGTGGAATGGCGTATGTAAGCACTGTCCTTTTTGATTCAGATACATATTTAGTTGCCTTGTTTATACTTGTTGCCACTACGTATTTGTGCGACGTTGTCATTGTTGTTTATCGCTACTTCTGCTATATCAACCTGTTGGTTTGACAAGCATTAGGTGGAATGAATTTTAGGAAATGATCTTCATTCCGCTAAATCATGTGAATTGAAGTTCAAATCACACTTAAAACCTTCAATTAATGTGAAAATTGGTATAAAAGATTACAGATGAAATTGAGTGCAGATTTTAATGCATATTTGGGAAGTGATAAAATTTAAACCTAAGTGATTATAAGCTGTGGGTCGTATGGAATGTGTGAATAAATTAGTGGACAGAGTTGTGGGTCATACAAAATGAGTGAATTATAAGCCCGAATGTTCTCGGAAACCCTTTTTGCCTGGAAAGTGAGATTATTTGTCCAAATCTGATTGTTGACTACAGTATGGGTTGTTGGCCATTATAACTTGATCATAATATATTTGGGGCCTCCGATTTGACCCTGAGGTCCATTTTTTCACATGCACATTGGAAAAATTGCAAGCTAAATCAGGTATTTTGTCTTGGAAAGTACTACCTTTTCAATACCATCTTACCCCAAGTTGCAAGGGTAATTTTACATATGAAGTTTGGTGTAATGCACCTCTAGCTTCATATAGAAAGTTATACAGGAAAATATTTACATAGGTTTCTGATCCTAAAACGAAATTATAGATTTGCCATTAATTGGTTGCTGTAAAAAATTTTAAGTCGGTAATGGTAAGCAAAATGTTAATGAAATCATTTCAGGTAATTCATCATTTTCTTTCTGTGATGGGCGTCACCTATGCTATGTTGACGGGTGAAGCGCAGGTTTACACCTTCATGGTTCTAATTTCAGAGGCAACTACCCCAGTGATCAATCTGAGATGGTAAGAGTAGGGATGCCCATACTTGTTTTCTAAAGTTAGATTTTGTTTGCACCTTTTAATATCAATCTCGATCTTTTGAAAAGGTATCTTGATGAGGCTGGAATGAAGAGTTCCAGAGCGTACATTATCAATGGAGTTGTAATGTTCTTAGCATGGCTAGTAAGTGAAATAGTAAATTTACATAATGGCTACAAGTGATTTTTATGGTTTTCTGCACCTTTTACATTTCATTGCCAATCAACTTCTTCTGCAAATCTTGTTTATTTAGAATTTTCCATAACGGTATGGAATGCCTAATAAAATCTGTTGTTTGTAGGTTGCAAGAATACTACTGTTTGTTTATTTGTTTTATCACGCCTACCTGCATTATAATCAGGTAATATTAAGAACTGTTGAAGCTTGAGCTACTCTGGAACGATGGTTGCTATTTTACATCTTTACTTATAAGAATATAAGATTGACACTGGAATAGCAGATTTTTTCTGTAGAGATTTAAATTGCGGGAACTACAAAATATGTGATATTCATATTCTACTACTTTTTCCTTCATATATAATATCAGTGAAGCATAATTAATCTAGAAAAGAAACATATGTGCAGAATAAATACTTCATTTTTTTTCACTTTCAACTTTTAGGTTGTAGCTCATATTTATCAATGACATCTCAACTTGGCATTTCATTGTACTATTTTTTTCTCCTGCAACAGGTGAAGCAGATGTATCTCTTTGGGCGCGTATTGGTACTTGTTGTTCCCTCAGTGCTCACTGTCATGAACTTAATTTGGTTTTGGAAAATTGTCGAGGGATTAAAGAAAACGCTAGCAAAGAGGCATTGAGTTTTATTGTGCCAATTCTACTTATATGCAATTCATATTTACCTGTGAATTCCCCCTGTAAGAAAACAAAAAATGAAAAAGATACAGAGACAGATAAGTGATTATACACACGCTGACACACACACACACACGGCGTAGGGAACGAGGGGTACTGGTTTTGTTTAGAGGGAGTTAACATTGTTGAGGATGAAACATGTTCGGCTTGGTGCATCAAAATTGCAATTCTGTAAGTGTATATTACTTAACAGTGTTTTAAATGAAAAGATAACGTTCATTATGATATTTTTGGAGGGAGCAACTTTGTCTATTCCTTAATGTTTCGTCGACTTGGTACTTTTCTGCAGGAAACGTAGGCTTACTTCTACCATTAATCTTCTTTCTTCCGAAGCTAGTTATTTGATAACTATAGTCCTTGTTTTGCCCCTATTTTCTAAAATCCATTTTCCCTTGAAACTCATTTCAACCAAAAATTTTACGAGATTCACAACTTTTATCAACTTTTTTACTCTACATTTCATCGATTTTACTAAAAATCTGATTTTAAATTAAACCAAACAGGGGCTTAACGAAATTGACACTCTTTCTCACACATTAAAATGGGTATTGTGTTCAAAGGATAATGGATGAGTTCAGATGTCTCAACAATTTTTTAACATTGTGAAATTTTCCTACACTGAATAGTGTTATATAATTTCTGAAGTAGGAATGAATAAAAAGACTTGAGAATGATGAGAATTTGTCATCACTCATTTTGACAAATGATCTTGTCTACACGTGAAGGAACGTGTTGAAAATAAAATTTAAATGATACTTATGATCTTTTATGAAATCTTTATTTATTGAACCGCATTTCAAAAATTATTTTTATGAATGATACATTGATGTGACTTCTTTTCTAATGTTCTTTCTCAATACTTATACCACAAAATATATATTTACTACTTTTCAACCTTAAAAAAAAATGGGAAAATGTTCTCAAGTTGTGAAGCTTATGCAATAGACAAGCTTAGGAGTAGTCATATCACTATTAGACAATTAAGAAATATATAAAATAATTTTAAAATGTATAATTGATTATTCTATTCAAAAGTTGAATTATTTATATACGCCTCATGATTGTTTTCTCAAAGGCTTGCTGCAGAAACAGCTTTTGATTATGTTATACAGCTAACTGCATTTTGTATGGTAAAGTAAATAGTATTAGAGGGTGATTGGTGGGAATTTAAATTAAATTTTAAGTGGATTGTAGTAGAGTTTTGAAATGTGTGGTTGGAAAGATGTGGACCCATGAAAGATGTTGTTAGTATTGATTATTTGACTTTAACTTAGATTAAAATCAAATTTTAATTCTGTCCAAACAGGCCCTTAACAAGTTGATTGCTTTAACAGTGTACGTTGAATAAAAAGTACGAGAAATTTAGGGGTTGTTTGACCAAGTTTTTATAAAGTTTTAACATATTTTGATAAAAATTGATGAAATATGTGGTTGAAAAGTCAATAGAAGTTATAGTTTCTTTGAAATATATGATTAAATTTAATTGATGGACTTTAACATCAATTTTAACTGGTTATCAACTATAGTTTCGAACTGTAAGTGCAAAAACTAATTTTTACCATATTGTGTATTCTGTAATAGAAATGTAGGTATATAAAAGAAGTGAAAAAAAAGAGGAAAAAAACGTACAAATCGCAACATGAAATTTGTGTAATTCTAACGCGTAAATTTTTCTTCCTATTTAAGTTTTTACTTCTTTATCAGACACCAGTCGTTTTTGCTGCATAAACCTTCTCAATACTCCATCCATGGCTATATCAAACGCGTCTTTAACGCTCCCCAAATCCGCATTTGAACTTGCATACAAAAACTTGGGCATGAAATCGATAATTGTCTCTCTCATTTTATTCACCTCCTCTCTACTGTACCTTTCCAACACACTTCGAATATCAGTACCATTTCTTACTTCATTATTATCAACAAACACAGAATAAGCCTCTGCTGCTACTGGTAAGTGCCATTTGTACTGATCTTTAAAACTTCCCCCCCAAAAGTATACTGGAATTGCACCAAACAGCATGCAATCGAATGTAGACCTTCTTGTGAAACCATCCCCTTTTGGCTGCAAACAAAAATCTGAATCAAGAAACGTTTTGAGAATTACTGGTGCACCATCATAGCAGTGTGTTACTGAACAATCCACAAGCCTGCAGGAGTCTGATTCATTCTTGCAATAATTCATTAACAGCCCTCGAAAATCATTCTTGAAACTTTTACGCGTAGCCCCAACAAAACAAAAAAGGCTTGCACGTTTTCTGGCCCGGATATAGCTCTGCCATTGCTTGATATCAGATTGGAATCGAGGGTGGAATGCTGTAGGATAAGGTACACTGAATTCTAGTTCATCCCACTGACTTCTTTCAACAGTTAAATGCAAAACATTTTTCATCAAGGGCATGTAAACGAAGCTTGTTCCCCATTCAGTGTCACTATCGTGTAATCTTCGAAAATCCCAAGTTAATCTGCCTAGCATGATGAAATGATCGGAGCCATTGGTTCTCTTCCAGGATGGTTGATCCTTAACCCAATTCAGCATGATCAAGCTATGTCGATCACGATCTTTTGCAGTATGATTAAACCACAAATACTTCCCAACTGCAAGCCCAACATAAAATGGAATGTAAAAGGCTGTTGCCTCATCTAGATTTGTTGTTCTACACTTGTAACTCAAAATCCTTTCATGGTAAATGACTTCAGCAGCATACATCTCGGTCCAGTACCATGCCGGGATAAGATTTTCGGGAACTATGCCATCGAGGCCAGTAGCACTCGGGCCAAAACCTCCGTTTGACACGGCACTGCAGTACTTGGAACTCCATGGCCAAGGGTCCAAGTCCTGGCAATTTTCAATAAGCTCTTTGTTTAAAACTGGTGGAAGATCATAAACATGTACTCTTCCGAATTCGCAATCTTTTTCATGTGGAGGAGCCTGAAAGTTGTCCCGGATTGCTGGTAGAGTCGCTGGCCATAGCGAAGCCCGGTTCAAGAATACTACAATCAGCAACTGTATGAGTATTGTTAACACAATCCATGCACAGTTTTTCAGAGAAAAGAGAGATTTGATGAAGGAAAAGGTACTGTTTCTGAGTTCCAGTGTATTGGATTTCTTCGGTAAGTGATGATCGGAATTACTAAAACTGGGCAGCATCACTCGTCCGTTACATTAAAGACGAGATTGAAATGATATGCACTCAAATTTTGAAACAGAAAACAAAATTAAACAAGAATGGTTTAAGAAGGGCATCCAGGAACCGTTGGATTCCCTTGAAAACAGTTTAGGAATTAGCCTGGAGATAGAAATGAGGTACTATTTTTGTCGTGGCAAGGCAAGTTTTAATATGAGATCACGGATTTGTTAATTAGTGTTTATCNGATTGAAATGATATGCACTCAAATTTTGAAACAGAAAACAAAATTAAACAAGAATGGTTTAAGAAGGGCATCCAGGAACCGTTGGATTCCCTCGAAAACAGTTTAGGAATTAGCCTGGAGATAGAAATGAGGTACTATATTTGTCGTGGCAAGGCAAGTTTTAATATGAGATCACGGATTTGTTAATTAGTGTTTATCAACCACACAAATTTGTTATTAAGTCTCCGCGTAAGAATTTTGACTATTTCTTTAAGATGAAATATCAAATCTCAAAATAATATCATTGGCTCAAACGAACAATCGAATTTCGAGATTAGTAACAAAGAAACTATCATCCCAAATTCCATTGGCAAAATTTGGAGGTCAACTGTGTTGAACTGATGGAGAAGCAAGCAGTTGGAGTACTTCTACAAGGAAAAGCAACATCACTAATATATTATTGTAAACAACTCAGACAAACCATATACTTTGGATTTAGCACTTAATTAGAACAATTCAATAATTGAAGGGATCATGAAAAAGTCAATTCTACAACACCACCCCACCCCACCCCCACCCC
>CAIGRK010053089.1:0-11231 GCA_903798315.1 Fraxinus greggii | reverse complement strand
AAAAAATGATGAAATATATAATTATAAAGTTGATAAAAATCGTGAATTTCTTGAAATTGCCATTATTGCAAGAGGTGAACAGTATAGAAAAGTAAAAGTGCTTTTTTTGAAGGGAAAAAAATGCACCAAAAGTCACAAAACAAGGCCAGCATATGGATCAGTATAATAACATTAGCATACTGTAGAAGTTTTCTATGTGGAAAAAGGTGATGCACAAAATGGCGTCGCCCGGACTTGAACCGGAGACCTTCAGTGTGTTAGACTGACGTGATAACCAACTACACCACGACACCTTGTTGGCTGTCTCCACAACCCTTTTTTTAGATGAGGTATTTGGTTCTTCGAGACGATAAAACAAAACTGCCTATCTTGGTTTGTAATAAAATATTACTCATATACGTTTCTTCCATCTATTTAATTTTACTACGAATAAAAGGATATAATCATTTTTTAATATAAAAAAAACCGACTTTTTAATTGTCCATAGGACAAAATTTGATTTTAATTCCCATTTTCGAAAGAAAAAGGTGCAAAAGGAGACATAAATATCAACAAGGTAAGTCTATCGGATGGGGATTATTTGCACCATTGCCCATATTTTAAGCATTACCACTTCTATTTATACTATCACGTGAAAGAAGAGTGGTCGATGGAGGTCTACGTTATTCAAAACTTTAAATGAGGCTTTTATTATTTTCGAAAATAGAGAGGTATTTTAATAATTATCATAACTTGAGGAATGTGTGTTTATTCTGAAATAATTAGGGATGGATGTAGTAGGGGGCTGAGCAGGACTATAGTGAGACATCTTAAGGTGAGGCATCTACCTTTTATTTCATCGATCGTCGTATATTCTTTGTCGTGAATGTCACGAGTTTAGCCTCCTAAACTCAAATCTCTTGTGGCACGAGTTCATTAGAATTTTTAAATTTCAATTCATCTTAAGATTATTTTCTAGCTCCATCCCTGTAATCTGAAATAAGGAGGTTCGTATATTATTTAAAAAGGGAAGGTGTTTTTGAAATTGTTATAAACATAATGGTGGTGTACATTATTTAAAATTTGAAACAACGTTTGCGTTATTTTTTAAAGGGTATTTAGCACATAACGTCCCTACTTTTTATTGTTATTGTGGAAAACGTCCATACCTTTCATTTTTTTTATATTTTCATCCTTATTTTCACATTTCATTGCGCAAATGTCATTTTCATCCATTTTCTCAATTAAAAATTGTGAAATGACGAAAATACCATTTCCTTCAAATAAAATAAAAGAAAAGCTAATTGCAATCACAGTCCCAATTTTTTTGAAAAGTGCAAATGAGTTTCAAATAATTTATTAAAAGGATAATTAGTAAATGATGCCCATATCTTTCATCTTTATTGCGAAAAACGTCCATATCTTTCATTTTTTTAGTATTTTCACCCTTAATTACACATTTGATTGTGCAAACCATCAATTTCATTCATTTTCATCAATTTCTCAATAAAGAACTGTGAAATAATGAATATACCTTTATATTTAAATGATTTTTTAAATTTCTAATTCTTTAATAATTTATTTGGGACTCGTTTTCACTTTTTTTAACAAATTAAAATTTTTTAATAATTTATTGCGGACTCGTTTGCACTTTTTTAAAAAATAGAACTGTGATTGCAGTTAATTCTTTATTTTTTTATTTAAATAGGAGGGTATATTCGTCATTTCACTGTTTTTTATTGAAAAAATTGATAAAAATGATGTTTTGTTCTATCAAATGTATCGTTAAGGAATAAAATGTCAAAAAAAAAAAGGTGAGAACTTTTTTGCAATAATAGTGGAACGCGGGACATTATGTGTTAATTACCTCTTTAATAATTTATTTTGGACTCATTTGCGCTTTTCAAAAAGGTTGGAACTATATTTGCAATTAATTTTTTCTTTTTTCCTTTTGTTTTATTTAAAGGAGAGGGTATTTTCTTCATTTCACAAGTTTTAATTGAAAAAATGGATAAAATGACCTTTTACGCAATGAAAGGTGAAAATAAGAGTAAAAATGCCAAAAAATGAAAGGTAAAGACGTTTTTCACAGTAATAGTGAAAGGTGAGGACGTTATGTGCTATTTACTCTTTTTTAAAAGTGGGAATATATATTTGAAATTATCATAAAACATAAGGAGAGGTCTAGGTAATTTATCCAATGTATAAGCTAAAGGCTACGAGCAACTCGGCTTGTTACTAGAGGGGCGATCTTGTTATTTTTATTTGTTTTAAAATTAAACACTCTTTCTTTATCCGAGTTTTGGACCGGTTACTTAAATTTCGAGGATGCAAAGTTAAAAATTGTACGCGAATAACTTGTTTCGTGTAATTTTTTTTTTAGAAAGATTAAAAACAGTATTATAAAATAACAAATTTTGATTAATATGGTTAAATTAAATATCACTTGCTTGACATATGCAATTTCAACATATTTATCTTACGGTAGAAAATGAGTGTCTTCCCAATCCTTCATGTACATTAATGTTGACCTCGGACAAAACCGTTACCAACACTAAAAGTAGACTTTGAAACTATAATGTTAATCGGAGGTATTAGTAGATCTTTTGCAATCACATAAATCATTGGTCATCGTCGTTCGTTCTTTCGCCAGAATTCAATGACTTTTTCTGAACTTTTTTTTAATTGTTTTGTTATTTGGCATGTTATGATTAAATAAATCAATCAATTCAACAGACAATGCATTTGAACTTGTGTCCGATGTTTGATTACATGACGTAACAAATTACTACTAGAGGAGCCTATTGCATTTGCATCATATCTATACATGTCAATGCCTTCAAATAAAGTTAATATTTTAGCGACGTCTTCTTCAATATCAGTGGGGGGAGTAGATGCAGAGGGTACCCGAATAACATTTGTTTGGCATATGATTCATACATCTCACATAAAATTTGTTCTAAATTTCTATAAATGATGGTGTATCAAAAATTAAAACTCTTGAAATCTGATCAATTACATATTTAGTACCTCATAAATTGTATCGAGGGTCCATGATACATGTTAAAGGAAATAACATAGGCAAGTTTTATCAATATTTTCTAAACTTTAATTCATTTGAACATATAATTGCACTAAAATCGGGTTCATATTTGTATTTATGAAAAATCCTTACAATTATATAAAGATATTCAAGCACTATACAACTAGTGAGATAGTAAACTCCTGGTAAAATATTTGTAGAGTCATAAAAATTAGTCAATTTTTTTTTTTTTTTTTGAAAGTTAAAAGCCAATCGGATTCATTCAAAATAATTTCATCATTGTTTCTAATATGCCTATTATTATAAAATTCAATTATTAAATGTTCTAAACATTCACATGATTTTAATAATAAGTCAAGTTCCATCTATACCTTATGTCATTAACAAATGTTTTTGCATTCGTCACCCAAATTCGGCATAAAATTCCTCAAAAACTTGTTTTCTATTGTGTAAAATGGTAATATATACTAGTATATTCCCATTTTTTTGAATTTCATGCTTAATATGTTTCAAACCATCATGCACAATTAAATTAAAAATATGGCACATATAACGAATATGAAACAAATGACCACCGAAATCGTACTGCAATACCCTACACAATTTATCGATTGATGCCTTATTAACACTAGCGTCGTCGAATGTAAATGAACGAATTTTATTCTTCCAGTGATATTCTGTGATAATATTCTTAATAACATCATATTTATTGTTAGTGTTGTGAGAAAACTCAATAATTTTAAAAGTAATAACTTTTTTATACAAACACCAAAGTGAGTCTATGCAGTGTGCAATTACAGCTATATAATCTATTTTATTAATCTATTCCCATATATATCAAAATTTAAAGATATAATACCCCAATATTTTTGGAAATTGATAATAAGTTGTTTCTTTGTATGAAGGAAATATTAAATTATATATGAACGAAGAGTATTTCGACTCACTCCAACATAGCTCGGTTGAAGATATTATTTCACGTATGCGACGAAATATTGGTTGTCCGCTATTGATAGAATTAACTCAGTAGCGACAACGAATTTCACCATTCCAGTTCGAACTTTCTCCTCCGAATATATCTATGTAGAAAGTGTCGAAAAGTAGAACCGATGTCTGGATTATCAAATTGCAGTTGCGTTTGATCGACAGTAAGAAGTCAATGTTTGACTGCATATGCTTTGTAGTGATGGTTGAGGAGGGTTGTACCAATGCCTTTTGCCAAACTAATCATTGTTGACAGTATTCACAAACTATTTTAGACTCTAGGACTCCATCATCTACACGACTCGTTGGAATCAATTTAAAGCGATCCCAACATTTTGCTTTTTTTTCCCTTTTCGTTTTCCTCTTGCATAGGGAATATCCAATACATGTTCCACTTCGAGAATATCAACGTAATCAAAATTAATTGGATTACTACTTCTATGAGCATCCAAATGTGGAATACTTTCGAATATGTATATTTCGTTCAGATCGAAAAATTCATTCTGAAATTGACTTTGTGGCATTATAGGTGATCTGCTTCCGATACCAAACAAGCCCTCGATAAATGAGTGTGGATTCATTTGTGCATTGTGATGTAATGTATAATAAATAACTAAGTAAATAAAGAATATGAAAAGAAATAAAGAATTGAAAGAAAGTTGATGTGTAAGATTGTAATTGACTAATTGTAAATTTGTAGTGTGATAATTGATATTAAATAATTGAAATTGAAGATGAAAAATGAAACTGTAGTAAATTGTAGAATGTAAATTGTAGAATGTAGAAGAGAGCGCGAGTTGTCGGAATGTTGCGTGGAAAAATTTGAAAATGGGTTGGAGTATTTATAGAGTAAAAAAAAGAAGGAAAAAATAAATAAATAAAGTGGCCAAATCGGCCATGCCCGAGCCGCCCAAGAGCTGGGCGGCCTAGTCGACGAGTTACCGGCTCGTTGGCCGCTCAGTCGCTCGACTCGTTTGACACCATTAGCATAAGCCCATGTGTTGGTTTTCATTAAATTTTAATTTATTTTTTTCCCTCCTCTTATCAACCANTTTGAAAATGGGTTGGAGTATTTATAGAGTAAAAAAAAGAAGGAAAAAATAAATAAATAAAGTGGCCAAATCGGCCATGCCCGAGCCGCCCAAGAGCTGGGCGGCCTAGTCGACGAGTTACCGGCTCGTTGGCCGCTCAGTCGCTCGACTCGTTTGACACCATTAGCATAAGCCCATGTGTTGGTTTTCATTAAATTTTAATTTATTTTTTTCCCTCCTCTTATCAACCACACATGGTGAAAAAATTCAAATTTCAAATATTCTGCTCGTGAGCATAGTGGTATAAGATGTTTTACTGGACTTTGCCTGCCAATGGTTATCATTGCTATTTTTGGGAAATCTTCTTCGTTCTTCAATTGCGAGCAGGGGGACATGCCTTACTCTTTCCTCAGCAGCCCTAGAACTCTTAGCTTCATTGGCATTGGAGCTCTCAATCTCAACTCCCCAGGTCAGCCCGTTTGACATCACAAGCATAAGCCCATATTTGACCTCATTAAATTTTAATTTATTTTTTTCACTCATCTCATTAATCACATATTCTCTTAATAAAATAATATTACACGTAAATTCAAAAATTCTTTTTACTTTTAACGACACATTCTTCAAAAAATATTATTTCCAAATTAAAATTTTTCAAATAATAGAGTTCAAGACTAAATTGGAGCGAATTGATACCCCAACGCCAGCATCAACATGGAATGTCCGAAAAAGATTCACCTGAGTCCTAACGTCAATATTTCAATACTTTCTACAGTGTTCACGTTCCAGCTACACTTTCACTCTTTCTTCCACCCAAAGCCGCGGCGAAAAACTTTTCTCCTCCGGCACCAATGGCGGCCCTGACCCGCCTCTTCAGATCCTCCTCACACGTTTCTCTCATCTGGAGGTCTCTATTTACAGCTCCTGCTTCCACACCATTGGAATCTGCACCTATTAGGTCCCAATCCTACTCTTCTTCACGCGTGGATACCAAGGACAGGAATATCCAGTGGGTATTTTTGGGATGCCCTGGCGTTGGAAAAGGTACCTATGCCAGCCGCCTCTCTACCCTCCTTGGCGTCCCCCACATCGCCACCGGCGATCTCGTCCGCGAAGAACTGTCCTCCTCCACCCCTCTCTCAAAACAAGTAAGCCGTCTGTGCATTTACATCATAAGCCAAGGTGAATATGGAATTTCTGGACATTGCTGAATAGAGGAAAGTTGGGATTTTTTCCTTCTTTAAGTTTTTGACCCGGAGCTTAAATTTTACGAAAGAGAGATATTTTAAAATAAGATTTAATCCAAGGACTGCAGATGTGATGGAAGTGATTTTCATTTGGGTTTGAAGTTGTTTTATTAACCTGAGCTTAATTGGAATAAAAAGATTCAGAATTTGAAGTTGGAAGTTTCGTTTCCTTGAAACTTTGGGCATGGTAATCATCCTCATCTAGGAAGAGAGACAGAAATGGAGTTTGCCTGTGTTTTAATAGCTCATGAGAAAGTTTTGTATCTCACTTAATTTCCACTCTAATGGAAATATATCTTCGTTTCTGTTGTAGTGATTAATAGGCGCGCTGCAAACTCTTTAATTACGATGAGAAATGCATGATATGCAGGAAGAAGTTTACAAAATTTATGCCAATTAAACTTGAGGTTCTTCCAATTAAACTTGAGGTTCTTCCATAGCCTCACTTTTTTCCTTTTTTTTTATATGGCTATGCTTTTCTAATTCAAGTTGTAGGAGCAAGTGCGTAATTAACTATTTGAATTCCTAGACGGTCTAAGGGGAATCCCTTGGTTACTTTTTGCTGGAATTCTGGTTTGGAAGTTTCGTGATCACTTTCTAAATGATGAAAGGTGCAGAAAAATAGGATAGTAATGTTGATTTGAATTCTTGAGAGATTGAAGTTTCGTTTACTGTTTCATCATCATTCTTTTTTGATTTTGTTTTATTCATGTTTTTTGCAGCTCAAAGAGATTGTGAACCAAGGGAAGTTGGTCTCAGATGAGATAATAATAAGCTTATTGTCAAAGAGGCTTGAGGCTGGAGAAGCCAATGGTGAATTGGGATTTATACTTGATGGTTTTCCTCGAACAGTGACACAAGCAGTAAGTAATATTTTCTGTAAAAACTATTCATCTGATGCTTAAAATAAACTTTCAAATTTGTGTTTCTTGGGATTGTTTGGGCTCCAGTCTTTGTATTAAAGAAATTACATAGCATATTGTATAAATGAAATGTGTTAGTCGATTATAAAATTATCACATGAGGATTGTTAAGAAGTACAAAGTTCCAGTCCCTGTGGGTTGCTGATGGTACCTGGCTGAGTGTTGCATCAAAATTTTTGATCATGCTAGTTAAATAGTGATGTCAGGTGATGTATTATCAACTTTTAACTTGTTTATACCTTATGACCTGGGTTTGTAGTGATTAAGGTTGATGACTTACACCATCCAGTACAAATATTTTTCGTAATGCACTATATTTTATTCGTAATCGCGTGGATTACTTACTGAAGTATGTAGTTCTAAATATATCTAAATCGTAATTCAAGGTAATGTTGATTGCTATCTACTTTTTCTGTTAATAATTTCAAGAGTTAACGAACCTAGAATACGGTTTTGTTTTCAAATATGTTGTTTATAATTATAATCAATTAGTACTTAATAGTGATTATCATGTCAAAAAGTATGTAAGGTTGAGTGAAAAGGAATGGACACCTTGGATTCAACTTAGCATATGATTTCGAAGTGTTTATAAACAATTCTGTTTATAAATGGGATAATAATGATTGGTGAATAAGTGGGTAATACTTGTGGGTCCCATGAAATATGTGAATAAAAAGTGGTTTGACTTTTAGCAAGGTTTAAAAACATATTCACAAAAAAATTGCCAAACATATTATTTACTTATACTTCTTTTCTTGTGAGAATTCTAGTGTGACAATTGACAGAGATTCTGTTTCAGAATGCACTTGGGGGAGAGAAAGACTTTATCTTTTCGTTAGCTAGAGTGTTCATCATTTGAATTCGACAAGCTCCATTTCTAAACTGATATGGAAAGGACAGGATAATTCTTTTTTCCAGTTAAAAAGTTACTGGACTAACAGTATCTTACAGAACAAATAACTGAGTTCTCCATGCACATCACCTGTACCATGTTGTTTAGACTCGTGAAGGAGTATCAAACATATTTTTTCTTTTTTGGTTGGTATGGTTAGTTAATTTATCATTACTTTTTCATTTCATTTTGCAAAAATAATAATAAAAAAAATCATGTTATTACCCAATTTAAGACGGATGGATGTACTGGATTTCTTGACTTAACTAGAGAAGTCAAGCCTAGAAAACAACTGGAACAACTTTTAACTTGTGGAGTTCCAAGCATGATATTACCTGCAGAACCTTTTATAATGTTTCCAAGGGTTCAAAGCACTGCCACAGTTGCAGTCGTTGCTTTCTATTCAGTGCTTTCATTTACTTAGTCTGTGTACATTCACTGGTATTAACAGGGAAGGGATTTCTTTTCGCGAAATCTTCTTGTTATTCTGGAATGAGAATGTCTGCTGACAAATGGAGAGTTTTGGATCAATTAAAGGAAGGACGACTCAAGTGGTTTGGATGTGTTTTGCATAGACCTAAACTGGCTCTCGATGATAAGAGTGATGCAATTTCAGTAGACAGCATAATGTATTATAATAGGGAGGGGTAGATCAAAGATTCAAAACATACACGGTCTATTGTAATTGTCAAGGATATAGTTTCTTTGGATCTACTAGTATGTCTAGCAATGAATCGAAAGGAGTGGTAAAAAAGAATTTACGTAGTGGACACCAAATATATTGGATACGTTGCTCAGTTTTATTGTTTTTCTAAAGGTGACCTTGCCTTTTGTCCTCCGTAGTTTGCTATTCTGTTTTTATATATTCTTTTATTTTCTTCAGTTTTAATAATGAGGAAATTGCTTATTCTCCGGCATTTCTCGATAAGTTTTCCTTTTCTACCTTTCCTGTGTGTGCAGGAAATATTGGATGACGTGACAGACATTGACCTCGTGGTAAATCTTAAGCTCCCAGAAAATGTACTGCTTGAAAAGTGCCTTGGACGAAGGATATGTGATCAATGTGGGAAGAATTTTAATGTGGCATCTATTAATGTGAAGGGTGAAAATGGGAATCCTGATATAAAGATGGCCCCACTTCTTCCTCCTCCCCATTGTGCTTCGAAGCTTATAACTCGTTCTGATGATACTGAAGCTATTGTAAAAGAGAGACTTCGTATATACAATGACAAGGTACTCTATTTTCACTTTTCGCTTATGATAAATGACTTGATGTAAAAGTTTAAACTGTCAGAGAGTGCAACCTTTTGATCTAAAAGTTTGGAGAAGATCTACAATGCACACTCATCAACAAGAACTAGAATTATAGAACAGTAAACGGGACAGAAAGAAGAGAAGAGAAGAGAGAGAGGAAAGAGGGAGAGAGAAAGAAAGGGGAGAGGAATCGGAGAGACAGACGATAGAAAAGAGCAGAAATGAGATAGAAATATAGTTTTATTTAATAATCAAATCTGTAGAATACAATGCATAAGCCCTATTTATATAGAGCTCCAATTAATCTAATTTAAGTAGGAAACAACTAAAGAAGTAACGTAGATTACTAGAAAATTTATAAAATAAACCATAATACTTTTCCTAAAATTAGATTTTAAACTTGGAAAGTCTTCACAGATTATATCTGATAGGATCTCATCACGTATATATCCTTTAAGTATGATCTCCAACACGATAGTTTGACACACTTTTCTTATGTACCAGTAAATAAAGTAATTTGCTATCTTTTCTTATACTTTCATCATTCCAGGATTTAGTAGGAAAATAGGTGGCAAATAAGGATATGAACTAGGAGGTATGACATAGTCTAAAGAGCGGTTTGTGATGTTCCCGGCTTATGAAAACAAATGTGAACTCTGATAAATCATTTGATGTCAAGTCACGAGGATATATCTTATGCTTGCCGTTTTCTGTTCTCTGTTATTCAATTTGAGGTTGATGTTGTAGTTTATATTACACCTCATGCTAGTTATTTCAACGGACGCAACTGGTAACATGCTCATTACTCTTTTTGTTTTTACCCAAGGGACTAAGGGCGATTTAAGTTCTTTGTGCTCTAAGAAGTTTCGTTACTAAAAACCAGTGACTTGTGCAAATTAGAAAAGATTGGGTTGATCATGTGAAATATCTGATTTATTGATAGATTTACGCAATTTAATTTCTTTTGGGTGCTTCAGAGTCAGCCAGTGGAGGAATTTTACCGTGCTCGAGGAAAGTTGCTTGAGTTTGATTTGCCTGGAGGTATACCGGAGTCCTGGCCAAGGTTACTGGAAGCACTTAACCTTGATGATTATGATGACAGACGGTCTGCAGCAGCATAAATTTCTATACATTGGGGTTTTCCTGCTTAAAAATTTTGCAGAGAAGACGATTTTTCCTTTCATAAATTTCTCTATCCGAAAAAAATATCATATAACAACGAAGTTCACTGAGCTGTTAATCCTATGGCGGTCTTGTGCGATTCTCTCGTATTCTTGATGTAACGCAATGCCGTTATGGAGAGGATTGGCTTTTAAGCTGTCATGTGTAATAATTCAATCACCAATGAACGATGATTACAAGTGTTCACGAAAATATAATCGTTTTGTAAATCACCGCAAGTGCACGGTTCGTTAACAAGTAATAAATTGGATTTTGAGTCCAAGTATTGTTCCTACAATGATTGATCTAATTTGGTTTTTATTATCTAGACTTTTACCGAATCTATAAAACTTAGTATGATTGATTATTTGAATTTGATGACTAAACTATGATTAAAATATGAGTAAGATGTAATTTAAGCTAATGTGACCAAATGAATGCAAAATTATGTAGAATGCAAATGTTTCATGAAATTAATGAATAAAAAGTGCATTAGGATTCTGAATCAATAAATAAGCTCATTTTTAATCTCTATTTTACAATTTGATAACACGATGAATTGGTTGAAAAATTAATGTTTTTAAATTATTCAACAATCTCTTTCGAGTAGAATTGAACATATTCTTATATACCATTTGACTATATTTCTATGACTAATGCAATATATAAGAATGCACGACGTTCTATAAACATTTAGAGATTCACATAAAGTATAGC
>CAIGRK010053081.1:0-16014 GCA_903798315.1 Fraxinus greggii | reverse complement strand
AACTTTAAGGGTCCGTTTGATAAGAAAATGTGAAAAGGAATTCAAATTCCATGTTAGCTGGAAAAAATAAACTCACCAAATCCATAGGAATTCGTTTTCCATGAAAACAAATAAAATGCAACCTAAAGTGGTTTTATCTTGAAATTCGGTTTCTATTTCCACGTTGCAATGAAACGGCCAAAGTGGAATTCGTTTTCTTCGAATGTGACATTTTCCATGAAAAATGTGACAATCAAACTTGGTATAATTTTCACTGAATTCCAATTTAGTTTTTAACCATTTTTCCTCATTGTGTGAAGAAAACTGGAGTTCAAATCAGCGATGTAAATTACAAGGATATATTTGGAACATCGAGCACGAAGATAGCCATTACTTTAAACTGCAGTCAATCCGTGCCATGTATTGGAATATTTATGCAGTCAATACAATTAGAATCGGGCCAAGCTGGAAAACAAATCACAGCAAACTGCAGTAGCGCTTTTGGTGAAGAAGATAGCGTTTTTCCCGGCCCCTGTCTCTCAAAAGCACGCCTTTGATTGATTGATTATTAAGTTTCTTCCCGGGTGCAAACTGTACCTTTTTACTTGTACCAATAGATTTGGAAAGATGCCATTTTGAAAATAATTTTTTCCTTTTTCTTACAACAATTTATTTTTCATATGATTTACGCAATACACAATTTTTTCATTTCTTTTCATTTTTCAATACTGATTATTATCGATTTTTGATTGTTCAGAAATAATCAAATTGGCCAAAACATGGTACGTGAAGATTATGGGAAAAAAATTAGAAGAAACCTTGAGTCATGATTTGAGAAAAAGTCGAAAAAGGACGATGCCCAAAAATTGCACCAAATAATCTCAGAGGAATCCCTGATATGTAGAAGGGATAAAATATTAACTTGAAAATTTGTAAGATCAGGGACATGTTTGGCATGAAATATTAGATAGCGCCACATTATTCAAAGTTAAATCACATTTATATATTTGCACATCAAACACGGTGATTGACATATTCCTTCAATAGCATAAGTAAAAGGAAAGAAGAAGAATATATAGAATCGCCTCTCTTCCAGATTATTTGATTTTAATCCTTTATCTTTCATATTCCCCATTAAAGGAATAAACCTAGAGAAACAACATAAACCCACGTCTCTTCTATGTTATGAGAGAAAACGAGAAGTCGGAAAAATTTACAAAAGTAGAATAATTGTGGGATTTAAAGTAAAAATAAAGAAGGGCCTAATGTACAATACAGGGAGATTAGCCAAAATAGTATTTTGCTTCAAGAAGCTAAAATCTGTAATGACGTTTCCTTGAGAGAATGTGCTAATCTGCAGAAAACTTTAAGGTCGTGTCCCATTTTATCCTGTAAGATAATACCATGCATTCATTAATCATCATTCAAAAAAACCTTAGCTTCTATTATAAGATTCAATGCCAGATAATTTTACTCACATACAAAGGACTTAGCCATATTCTCTAAATTTATGTAAATGCTTTTTTGCCACTTAATAAAAGTAAAATGTAAACGGCCCCAGAGAAAAAAAGACATCGAACATAATGAAGATAAGTATTTCTGTCATTTTGTTTGACTCAAAAAACGGAGTTGATTTCTAGGGGTTTTTAATGAACAAGAAAATTGAAGAAAGTGCCCACTTGAAAAACCCTATGCAAAAATCATTCGAACCATATCGGTCTGGAAAAAAAGTCACCATACAAACTCTCAAGCCCACAAAAGGCGAGGAGCGAAAAAAGGGAAAAAAGTCAAAAGAAAATAAGGCAACATCCCCAGTAAATATTTTAATCTTTCAAGAAATGGAATTAAATTGCCATACCTCGCTCAGCAACTCAAGTCTTTCAAGAACTGGAGTCAGTTCTTCGCAGAGCAAATGCAAGTCCTCTTTATTATTATGCACGTCACCATATCCAATTGCTTTCAAAGAATGATCGTATTCACGTGCATTAGAGCTACAAGCAAAAGTAAACATATGTTAACAAAAACAAATTTTTGAAGATTTAAAAGAGCAGAACAAGGACTATACCTATCTTGGAAATGGGTGAGAATAATGTTCATCACATTTTGTGTAATCAGAAGTAACAATGTAATAAACCGATTCCTGTGTCGAACAATCTGGCACATTTCCACCATTGCAATATATCTCCTGCAGGAAGAACGGTTTTAGAAAACAGTCAACATTTCATCAACAAAGCTTGCAGGAATATCACTTTAACTGTGGGCAAACATAACTGCATTATAATTAGACAATTTCCCAAGAAGTATTTTGTAAACAAGGAAACGAAAAAAAATAAAAAAATTAAAGATAAAGTAAAAATGCATTTCTTATTTTATCATTTACACACTCTGAGCTACCAATTTTCATATTGCATAATATTTTGACCAGTATTGTGGTTATTTCTGTACATTTATGTGGCTGTGTAGTTCTTAGGTCCCACAAAAGCACTAATACTTTAAACAAGCAGCAACTTCCTATCGAATTATGCAACGATTGCAGCCATATTTCATGGATAACTATAGTGAATAAATAAAAATGTTAGCCCTGAGCACCTACATGTACCCAAGTCCTCCATACACTGTCCAGGCCAATAATATTCACAGTTTATGTATCAAATCCTAAATGCAGGTCAGAGTTTCAAAATATTCAGATTTGCGTGGTAAACATAATACGAATCACAACCGTCCTTAACAAAAGGATTACAAAAAAATCAGTTACACTCGAGGTGATGAGAGAGAGAGGGTAGAGCTATTTTAGAGGAGAGAGAATCAAATTACCGTTTCTGTGTATTCTCAGATGATGAAACATACTCTCGAGTAATATACATGTTGATGATTTCATCAACTTCTTGTCTTGATAGCTCATTGATGTCTTTAATCTAGAAATCCATAATAAATGAAGACTAGTTTAATATCGTAGAATGGTGACAGAATCAAGAAATTGAAAAAATCAAATTGCGGACCTTGTTAAGTAGTATATATTTTTCCTCTGCAGCTCTTTCAAGTGCAGTTGCCAGTGTCCTAAGAAAGCGACTGAGCGAAGTCAGAGTCAGCTGCTGCTGACCAGCTGAAGTATGATGGTCAGTAGGACCATCCGATACCTATCAGAATCATATTGGGAAGAAAAGAAATCTCATCATTTTCTGCTTTGCTAAAAAATATACGAGTTTGAACAAATAAGAGCTGCAACAACACCAACACAATTACCTGTAGTCTTAGTGACTTCTTTGTAACAAGGAAATAAAGATAAGAACTCAAGTTAAAGCACAGGCGGGATGTGTTTGCTTCAACTTTCCTCTGAATCTGAAAATTGACAATGAAGTGAAGAAAGGAAGACAAGAATTTGTAACAAATCTAGATGTTTTCGAGTCAATCCATGTAATTTTGAGTGGGATAGGATTGTGGACTATATATTACCTCTGATCGGACTGACTGCATTGAAGTGAAAACATCAGGGTCACGGGAGAAAAGAGCATGCATCATCCCAAAGAGCCCTTGAATGAAACCATATTCATCACTCTCTTCATACGGCCAAACCTTGTAAATTTCATCAAGTCTTTTATAGTCAGAAAAGAACCTTTAACAGGATTTAAG
Organism: Fraxinus greggii; assembly: GCA_903798315.1. NCBI lineage: Eukaryota > Viridiplantae > Streptophyta > Magnoliopsida > Lamiales > Oleaceae > Fraxinus > Fraxinus greggii. The sequence goes on along the minus strand of CAIGRK010053081.1, from coordinate 12,405 downwards.
TGGATTATAAGTCATCTGAAGTGGCATAAGAAGACCATTATTTTAAGCTGTATTTGATGCCTTAATCAGTAGGTTGATTAACGTTGAATACCATGCAATCTTCAATTATCCAAGATTATATTAACATTAGTCATCCTATGAGTCTTCTTATATTTAACCGGTTGCCAGGTCAACAATATACATGCACAGTGCCTAAACTAGTTTGTCAGATACACAATATAATATCAAATTAAAGTATAAAAACCTGTACCTTGCCGAGTATGCCAACAACAAGATTTATTTGTTCCAATGTCAATTCATTGGCATCAGAAATATCTACTCGAAGAATTTGGTCAAAGAGAACCTGATGACCTTTAACAAATTCTAGGACTTCGCGTACAATTTTATTCTTCACCTATAATCAACCAAGTAATCCAGAAAAATAAATTACGGCCAGGTAAAGAAACAAAAAAATTGGTATGTAAACCCAACTTTCCAAGGAAAACAGATAAAACAAGAGTACAAGAAACAGACTAGAAAAATAACGCAAGTGATATTACAAATTATTCAGCTATAACAGCTTAACCGTGTACAGATTATAAGATCGCTCTTCCAAAATGCTAAAGCATATTCTTGCACTAACAATAGAGAACATTTCATATGCATATAAATAAATCCAGACGACACTCAGTTCTCATTTGAAAAGTCTATGGACTGATTTTTCAGCACTATGAATACATTCCTTCAAGTATTTCAGAAAGCTTTCTCACCAAAATTATAGGGCAGAACACAACCTATTGTAGAAAAGGTAAAGAATTTATACAATGAATCAACCACATGATTCATGACCATTCTGGAAAGTCTGGAGAAACTTGTTCTTAATCATCAACATCTTCATCAAGTGGTGGTTTACAAATGAACAAAGATATGCAAAACAGCATATTTGGTACAAACCAATCCTCTGACACTTGTACACAAACTCTAGGACTCACTCTTGGAGAAGCTTTAAGTTTGAATATAAAATCCAACAATTATCACCAGAAAGTGTAGAAGTCGTACAAATATTAACAGCATCTTTAATTCAAAAGTTGGAATTGTTAAAGATATGGAAAGATTATTCTACATCATATTTTCACAATTGTGTGGATTATTTTCCTTAATAATTGATTGTGTGATTATCACACAATCCTTCACTTTAGAGTTACTTGTAGTCCTACAAATAGGACTTCTATTTTGTAATAGTGATACAAGTTTATCGTACACAATTTATAAATATTCTAACATAATATCAGAACAAGTTTAATTCGGTATTGGTTAAATTTGTAATCGCTTCCATTCTCCAGTGAGTGGCCTCGTGCTGCTCGTCCGGCTAAGTTTCGTTCTCTTTTCGGGTGTCTTCTTAGCTTGTTTGTTTCTAGATTTGTTTTCTAGTTTCTGTCATATAAATTTCAATCTGGACATTCTGATTGCTTATCTTGTTTCTTCATGACCCTTTTCTTTCCCTCGACGCTTCTCTCTCCTCTGTTCAGTTTTCTCTTGATTATGTCTGCTCAACTCTAGTGAAGGTCATGCTGCCTTTGTTTGATAAGGTACTGGAAAGGCAAATATCGAAAAATACACTCTAGTCTCCATTCCTCTTTTCTGCCAAAGTACCTAACTCATTGAATAGGGGATATTATAAAGTGTCCAAGCCGTTCACTGAAAGGGCAAGCAAATATTTTGTTGAGCCTTTTCCTGATTGGCTGTAACCTTTTTCTTTCTGAAGGTGCATGTGCTTAGAATGGCACCATTCTGATGGGTGATCTTGGCTGGTGGCTTCTTGGCTACTGTTTAGCTTCCTTTTCGGGTTTAGTGGTGTTAAGCTATTTTGATCAATTTAAAGGTTTTGCTTTGGTGATGACCTACTAGATGTATCGCTAATTATGTAGCCATACTTGCAATTACGTTGAGGATGAAATTCCAGAGCATGAGGGGCTGCTTCTTGAATTGGAATATTTGGGATTTCAACTTGTATTAGAACCCTCTACCTAGACAGTCTCTCTTATGGTGCTGAATTTTCGATGGTGGATTTTTTATTTTTTGGTCTTGTGAATCCAATAACCTCATATGAGCCTCGTTGATAAATTTGTTTCTATCTTTATTTACTTAACGTATTGTCTCAAAGAAAATCTTGTACCTTTTACACCAGAATTATTTCTATCACATTGCCTTAGCCTCCTCGTGTGCCATGGTTCCTCTTTGATCAGTCTTTATCTCCTTCATCTTTGAGTGGAGTATTGATACAATCCATGGTACTATTAAACATGGTCTATCCTTGGCGAGCCCTAGTTATTAAGCCTATGTTTGGTATCGTTTAAAATCTAAATTTTATTTTAAGTCAAAGTCAACAATTAATTTTAACCACATATTTTATGGGTCCCACAACTTTCCAACCACACATTTCATCAACTTTTATCAAAATTTACTAAAAATCTAATTTTAATTCCCACCAAACAGGGGCTAAAACAGTTTGAGGTTCTTGTTTAGTCCTTGTTCGTTATACTAGTGGGTGTCTTCTTTAAGTTTTGGAGATGGTCATGGTGGATGATGGTTTTCTTTTACCCCAGCTTCTAGTTCTTGATTGGCTTAGTCGGCATTCAATATTAATACAATTCTGAAGTACCATTAAGTCTTGGAAATGATGATTTGCTCATATCAATTTAATTATCAAACTCACTTTGATTTCTACAATACCATATTGAGTTCGAGAGGATGTTTATAATATGGAAAGATTATAAAATTCAATTACCATGATATTTCCCAATTGTGTGTGATTATTTTCCTTAATAGTTGATTGAGTGATTATCACACAATTTCCTTTTAGAGTTACTTGTAGCCCTATAAATAGGATCGTAATAGGGACACAAATTTATTAAATAAAATTTGTAATATTCTAACAGGAATCTACTTTTTCTTGGGCATCCCAACTTTTTCTAGGCCATCCTTCTTCCTCCCACCAACTTGAAATTCTTATCACAAGAAGTTTGATTGCATTAAATTGTTTCTTACAAGTGGCTAAAGCGCAATATGAATCGATTATCCCAGTTATAGATAAAGATTATCCTGGTCATTCAAATATATGCAAGTCTAACTGGATAAGGGTGCATTAATTCCTCGTAAAATAGAATATAGACAATAGCGGTAACAAGTAGCTCCAGACTGAAAATAAATCATGCAGATCGCAAGAGGCAAAAGCAGAAACACATAAAAATAAATCATGCAGATCGCAAGAGGCAAAAGCAGAAACACATAATTTATAACAGATAAAAGAAATCTGACGTCAATCTACAACTTAGAGCTTGCAAATTTAGTATATCATTGTCTAAAACGAATTTGAATTATTATATACTATATTCTACTTCATGAAGAATATCTCATTCTTCGCACAATAACTAGCTGACTAGCTCAAGGCTCAACAACCATCTGGATGTCATGAGGGGGCAGTGATGCAAAAGACACAACGAAGGGGCAGATTATATCATAAGTTTGATTTTAACTCCACAAAAGTTATAGGATACTCCTACCCAATTGCAAAATGCAGGTAACAACTGAGAGAAAGTGTTCTTTACAACAGTCGGCGAAGTAGTCTAACCTCAAAGAACTCAGATGTATCAACCAATGATGTCAAAGAAAACACCAATCTTAATATTGGTGCAATGACCATACGCTGTTCATCAACATCAACTGACAAATATCTTCCAATCTTAGTATCAATACGCCGTAAAGTTCCCTGACAAACAGTATGTGTTGATTTTCGGGTCTGTTATGTAAAGAAGGCAGTGGCCAAAAAATAAAAAGTAGCAGACCTTTGTTTGAAGATTCAGAGCTTTACAGGATGCAATATGCTCCAGTAAACCCATGGAAAACAGAACCTGCGCCCCTGACTTCCCATATTTGTGGCTAGTTCTGAGCAGTAAAGCAAGTTCCGCTTCAAGAGTGCAAACACGTTGCATTGAATTTAAAGAAATCCTGCCACCCTAAAAAGACACAGAGAAATGACCATGAAACAAAATTAGTTAGCAATTAAAAATTCAGAAATTTGCCTTCAGTAAAAAATTTAAACAAAGTATGGAACCCATACATTTAGACACAGACCAGGAATTTATTCAGAATGAGTATTCTATTGGGAAAAATATCACAATCGGTAAGGTTAATGCTTCTTTCAAGCATACTGACCCCAAAAAAAACCCATCCGTACAAGAATCCAGGGCATATCTAGCAGTGGATGAAAACTCAAGCTTAAGACCATTCATACAGCCTCAATTCATGTTGAACTAAAGACTAAACAGAAAACGTCAAATACTACTAACGACTCGTGTTACACACAATGTAACGGCCCAATCTCTATGCCAAACCTGTTATATCATTTGCAATGTCCACTAAATTGGTACCAAGATTCAACTTAAATAGCTCATAAATCAAAGGTCTTGTGTTCGAATCATGGGGAACAAGACAAAAAGCCTTAAGGAATAAGATAGACTTAGACTTTTCCAAAACAGACAATAAGTATAATATAACTTGGGCACAAGGCCCAGGTCGTTACACACCAATATTAACAACTAGAATATCCAATCTTCATTATATTACTAAAAAAGCAGAATCTAGAAGTTTGTCATCCATTTATCAAATAATAGCTCTAGATATCGACAAAATTTGATTAGTTGTTATTCAAAAACATCAAAAGTAATTTATTATTTTTTACCACTTTTTAGAGACTGATTACATAAATAATCACAATCAAACCAGACAATCTATAATATATTAAATATCTCATCAAATAAGAATCACTTTTTAAATGATTTTAGCCCTACTATAATTCAATTATTTCAATAATATCTTACTTTTCGTTTTTCAATATACATTTAACAATTTAGTTACCATCAATGTACATATACATTTGACAAATTCATTTCACTTGTGCGCTTTCATTAATGTATGAATTCTCTATTATTAATTCTCAAATAATTAATATTTTAAATTCATTTAATTAATATTCATCTTTATTTATGTATTTCAGTATTATTAATTCTAATTATAAGTTAATTAGAATTTCACATTTAAGAATGCATTTCAATATTCACGTCCATATATGTTAATTAATATCAAGTTTTACTTAATTGAAAATTAAATAAATGATTTAACATTAATTGTCACGTATATATTACCTAGTATTAACTCTAAATTAATTAACATTCACGCATATTCAAATATTACTTTTACAGTACATACAAAGTATTTTCATAATAACGTGCAACACACATTCAACGTTGACTATTCCAAACTAAATGGGGTCTTTATAATTAGTAACGCACCCATCAATATAAAATAATAAAATAAACTCTCACACCTAGTGCCTTCTTCCTCTCTTCCATCATTTCTTTATATGTTATTCTTAAATTCAGGGTTGGCGATTGTGCCAATCCAGGAAAATAATAGAGAAGCAAAACATGCAAACTAACAAAATATAATTAAATAATATCAGTTAAATGTAAATAAAGGAGAATGACAAGGCAATTATTAAGCCATGTTCATCATGTAACTACGGGAAAACTGGTGAACTGTACCTAAAACTACAGAGCTTTAATCTTTATATGAAAAAGATCAAGCCTAACATGTTAATCCATTATGAATGAAATCATTTGGTTATGTCAAGATCATTAAAATTCATAGAATTGAACAGCTAATGAAATGTGATGATTTACGTTGTTGTACAAGAAAGCAATTTAGCCCCTGTTTGACAATCTTTGAAACAGAACTCTTTTTTTCTCAAACTCATTTTCAACAGCACATTTTCACAATAACATATTTTTCACGTAAACCATAAAAATTTTCCTCCTTTTTAACCAGACATTCTCTAAAAAATACTATTCCAAAACTCATTTTCCCCAAACAATTCATTATAATAGTTGTCAAACAGGGGGCTTAATTAGAGAGAGTAGTTCATCGGTTCCAACCAGAAAAGTATCGACAATATAGACCATATGATGGACAACATACGAGGAAAGTGTGTAACATAGGAGATAGCTGACTCTTCCTGTCCACCATTATGGAACATACAGAAAAAATTTGAACATACATGTCGATAGCCTAATTATTTAAGTCACCGCATAAAGCAAAATGTGTATAATTCATTTATATGTTTATGTGGAGAAAATAGTTGGAATAATGAAGAGATTAACAACTTAATTTGATGAATGGAGATAAGTAGATATTGGCAGAATTCAAAGATCAATCTGATCAAACTTATTTTATACAACAATATCAATTATAATAAGCTTGGATATAAAATGCACCACTTGAACTTGAATTTGCTAATACCATTTGGTCCGATATATTGAAGAACAATGGAACATTCTTTTGAATCTTTCTAATGTGATCTGATAGGAATAAAGAATAAATAGCCGACAGCATAGATAAGAGAGTTTTTGTTGTCACAAACCAAGAGTTTTTTTCTTGATTTGAATTGTAAACAAATACAACATCCATTAAAAAATTTAAACTGGAGCATGTAAAGTTCTGAAGGTGGTCAGCTTTAATCAATGCTAAGTAGTGACATACAATTCATCAAACCATTGATAGGTGTTATCTAGTCAAGATTGCAACAACAAAGGTAGCAGCATTTCAAATATAATGGTTACATAATAAAATTGAGCAGTTTTCAGAAATTTGCAGGGGCAAGGGTCCTATACCTCATATGCAAAGGTGCTGATGCTCAGGAAGCAGGCTCTCAAGAAACCTCTACTTTGAAGTTGGCTCAGAAAAAACTTCTCATGATCAATGCAAATCAATGCATCTAAAACATATAGTGACATAGTTTTTGCAGATTCACTGCCTCGAGTGGCATCCTTTATGACCTAAATTCAAAGAAAGAGAAAAGGTTATTAAACAACACATAAGGAGAGCTGAGGAATTACAAGTCTCAAATTTGACAGAGCATATTGTGCATGACACAATGCTGTGGTTACAATTTTCTGTTTTCAAACATTAGGTTAAACATTGTAGTGTTGGAAGATAGCACATAGACAAATTTCTTGAGTGATTGGCTAGGTGCAGTTGGGGTACAGAAATGTCACCTGATCAGGAGGAAAAAGTATTCCTAAGACCATTTAACATATGGCACATAACCCTAGAACGTAACTTCAAGATTTCAATGTTAAGTATTCACGATAAGATTTGCAAATATATAACAATGGTTTGACCAATGGTCATAAATCAAAAAGTAGGAAGGAAGTACTAAATAATCAAGAGAATGGACCAAAGTAGAAGAAAAAGTCTCGAAAAGAAACCCACCAAGTTCAGAATTTGCTGAGCTTCCTTCTTTAGAATAGCAAAGTTCATATGCGCCAATTCAGCCTGATCTTTGTCAATCTGAACAAGATGACTTGTACTTACCATTAAAGTCGAAAGATACTAGTCTAACTAAAAGAAATTTTAGCTACAAATTTGTAAAACCTTTTCAAGATCCAGATCTCCATTGTCTTGCTCATCAATTGACAAGAACTGTAAAATTGTTGGAGGAACATCTGGATCAAGTGTATGCCGACAGTAATGAAAATAGTTAAGCATCAAAGCATATTGGCTGCATCCATAATAACAAGAAAGTTCAAATCGTTATCTTTCTTAAATCACATTAATATTACAGAAGGTATTGCTTTGATCAAAACTATACCGCCTTCGCAATGCTTCAGATGATTCAAGTCTAAGAATTGCCATGACAAGCTTGAAAATTATAGAGTGGCATGCGCCATTGGATAACTGATTTGTCGAAATTATGTCAAGACACGTCACTGTCTCTGAGTTAAAGCAGCCTCCAAAGGAAAAGCGTTCGACACGTAGTTTAGCCATGCATGTAAGACCGACCTTAAAATTATATCATAAAACAAGTTAATCCCTTGAACATATAAACTGTAATATTAAATAAACTAATCAACCTAACCTGTGTCAATATCAGGGCCATCTTCAAGGAACAGTCTGGAGAACCAGAAGCATTCAAGGAAGCATCTAGCAACCTGAACATACATAAATTAACAGTGACAATCATGATATATCTGCTGAGGAAAGAAAAATGGGGCAGTCTGACTCACTGAAATAATATTTCAGATCTAGTATCAAGGAACGAAATTTTCTGGGACACAGACACCTGAAAAGGGATGAAAATAAACAATCAAATAACTAAAACGGGAGAAGGTTAAAAACGTGAATAATATAGATCAAATACAGGAAACAAATAAGATGCTTGTTTGACATATTAGTGGGTAATTAACAATTTTAATCCCCAATAGATGGCATGATGTAACAAACATCCTGTGGTTTTCTAACATAAATATTCTTCACTATATGCTCCAAGAATTTATAAATGTATAAACAAAACCAAAGAGACACACAACAACAAAAACATTCACCGTCCCTCTCAAAGGTGGCACTCTAGGAAAAATGAAAAAAAAAATGACGAAGTACGTAAAAAGACAGTGACCTCAACAATCTGAGACCAACTCGTTAACATATGAAGCTGAGCAGCCTGTTCTTCTAGGTTCTTGTTGTATTTCCATCCCCATCTCAACAGTTGCTGGATAACTTCTCGAACTTCATTCAATTCAGCCTCGCTGGTAAAGGAGCTCATCTGGGGATTAAATAAATTGCACTTCTGTGTAGAGAGGAAAAATGGACATAAATCAATATGCCATTGTGAATAGAAGGGTAAGCAACCAAAAGAATTAAAGATTAAGTAAAAAAATAAAAAGGGGAACACTCCGAGTCCAGAAAGGCACCTGACAAAGTTTATCCCTGAAAGAAGCTAGGTCAATCAAACGGTCGCCACGCTCTGACAAATAATAGACACCACCCTTTCCAGATGTTGCTGGGTTGGTAAGTATATCTTCAGCCTAAAAAGCATATAGGGTCAGGTAAATGATAATAAAACCTAGGAATACCAAAACCACAAAAATTGCGGATCTTACCAGAGACATATATTTTAAATTAGATACAGACTGAGAAGACTTCAGTGTGGTATCAGGACATTTAAACTGGACAACTTCAAGCAATTCTAGTACCTACATTGGAAGAAAAATACTCAGCGTTGTTATCACTGATCATGGAAGAGCATAAAATAAAAGTTTGTCAGGAGGATGGTGAAAAGTAGTAACAAATAAGAAGTGTGCATAACTAGGTTTTGTAAATATCAAGATGCAGCACAAAAAAAACAAAAAACAAAAAAAGAACATTATAAGAGCAATTCTAACAAGTTCTACATTCAGACATTGATTAAAATATCTAGCGAATGAACTTGTATGTAACCAAAACTAAGCAATCTTATAAAAAGATAAACTTATTTTTAAGCATAAATTAAGAAGCAACACTTCTGCATCTTACCAAATTGGTCTTTGAAGATGACGAGTTAAAATCATAATGTCAACAATTTTAAATATTGGTATTGCAAACTTGATGTTCTTATAAAGAATTAAAGAAATAAATTTGAGATCGTAAAAGATTGGAATGCCTATCCAATTAAATGGAGATCAGCTTCACTTGAAACCATTTCCCTTAGGAAAACGTTTCCATGAATGAAATACATTTTTTTTTCTCACAGTTGCCAGCAACGTGTTCGCTGACAAATAAATAGTGGATACAACCAGTACCTTAATCTTGCCAACTGAACCAATTCTGGCAACTTCACTGTTGTTTTGAGGAACATAGAAAGAATCATCCTGGTTAGTTCTGTATTCAGCAATGCTCTGCCCAAATAGTTGAGCAAGAATATTTTGACACGTTTCTCGATGAAGAGCACTCATCATATCTGCAGTATGTAGTTCTACTGCTAACAGTTTCAACAACCATGCTCTCTACAAAGGGAAAGAAAGTGACTATTTAGTAGACATAAAAATCTGTTTAATGAGATATCAATGATAATCAGCGATATAGAACTATTTATAGTTCAGATTACCAAAATGCGAAATAAGCCATTACAACTTTGCATGAAGTCATAAACATACATTCATGAGTCATGATAATTTTATTTGAAGTCAAGACAACCCAGGAAGCAGAATTAATTTGTTCACATGAAACTCAGAAGAAAGAAATTCTTGAAGTTGTACAGCTTTCGATCAATAGCTGATTTTTCATCATTCTCATTTTGGATAACAATAAAAGAAAATATTATAATTGAAATAAGGAATATATCAAGAATTATGTAATAGCACAACTGGAAACCAATTAATCTAGTTTAACATCAATCACTACTAAAAGCTTGTGAGTTTCATTGCAGAGTAGATGAAGAAAGCTCACAGATAGTGCAGCAAGACTTGACAAAAACACGCAAAGAACCATGAAGAATATTTACAATAAGAAAAGAATGCAGGTATTGGGTACCTGCTACCAGGTAAACCGTCACTGGGGCCAAAGACTTTTGGCTCAACAAGTGTCCTAATCATTTTTTTATTTTTCTACTGAATCTCTCAGATAATACACTTATCCTTCTACATTAGTAAAAAGTTTGAATTATAATAATCCATATAACTATCGACTTCCATCTTGAAGTTGTATACCCATTTATAACAAAATAAGAAAAAGGAAAAGACGTGTATGGCATGTGCAAGCAAGCAAAAAAACTTATTAAGATCGTCCAGTACAAAGAATGAGGAAATTGAGATACAGAGTGATGAATAACAAAAACCTGATGAAGAGAGCAGATACGAAGTGCTTGACCGCTAGTTCGCTTAGGCAGTGGAGCAACACCTATTGAACTCAGATGCTGAATGATAGAGAAAAAATAATAGTAAAGATTAATCATATATAAGAGAAAACACTGCTGCTAAAAAAATAAATAAATAAACAAAGATCAATCCTGTGATGTAGCAATAACAACCTTCATGAAGAACTGGTACTTTTTTGTAGCCAACAAATCCATGGTAGGATTAGAGGTCAGTGGATCCACGCATAATTCGTAAAGGAGCTACAAACGAAAGTCAATGTAAGCTAGCAAATGTACAAATAAGTCAACTCCTCATCTATAAATAAGTTAATAAGTTAGACAAGAGGCAAACGCAATTTAACCTGAAAACCAAATTCATGAAGCAATGCATTGACCTCAGGCTTCGAAAGCTTATCCAACATGTCAAGAATGACTTTCAAACAACTACAATTTGGATTGAACAAGCACCCAGTTATTTTTCACAAGTGAAGAATGAAAATCTGGTAGATCGAAAATAAAATGAAGCAAAAGATATGTTTGCGATGAAACAAAAATGAAAGGATAAATTTCAAAGAAACAGTAAAATATAACCTGTAATGAAATTTTGGCTGAAGCACTGTACGCTCTACAGGGCTATCAACATCAAATCTGAGCAATAAGTGCGTGATATTAGGAGCTGGCCTGTTGACATTATCAATGAGCAGCTGCATTCAGGTAATGATAGAGAACTTTTAGACAATAGGAAAAATTTACATTGCTGTAATGAAATTAGAATCAAGTCAAATGCAGCCTGCTGCTAGCTAATGGATAATGCCATGTTTTGAAAACCAGCCCAGATGTTGACTCAGAAAAGCTAGAGGGTCAAGGATAGAAAGATCGAACTAGGGTCGAACCAGTAGTAATAATAAATAAAGTATATACCACAAAATTTGACAAATTCAAGTTAATTTTTCAAATGAATTATTACATATAGACAAAAGGACCCATTAATGATTCAATTTGGGTAAATTTAATTCTTATTTTGTCGTATGGTGAATTGTTTAATACTTTAATAGTATTTTATCGTGTCAGTGAAATAAAATTAAATGAGATCTCTGGAAATTAATTTGAAAAGAAAAATAATTTACACCAATTTTCCTTTTTTTATTAGAGCTACTACATTTTGATTTATTTAACATTTATAATTGAAAAATCATTCACAAGTGTGATGCATTTTTTATTTTTCTTATCCCACATCCGAATCTCCTAAGAAAATCACTGAAGATGCATGCTATAAATATGTAGGTTAATAATTAGAACCTTTTCTGGGCCATTCATTGCTTTCAATGTATTGGGTTAAAAGTTGCAAATAATATAAATTTTAAATCATTTATCAACCGGCGGAACGGAGAAACCAATTCCGGGTCATCCGGTTGGCAATTAATAGGCTAATTGATCAGTTTTTTACCAGTTTTAAATTAAGTGGTTTTAAGCATTAATCGGACCAAATATTGAGCTGGTTTCCAGTTTCCAGTTAAACCGACCGGTCCAGTCCGGTTTTCATAACACAAGGATAATGTACACAATCAATGTGTAGCAACATCACTGCTCTGAACCTTTATTTTATAAACATAACAATAAATTCCAAATAATGTGTTCTAGTCAGGGTATCACACAAAATGATTATAGCAATTGGATCCATATTATTATAGGAGCATTTT
>CAIGRK010053059.1:0-10396 GCA_903798315.1 Fraxinus greggii | reverse complement strand
AATTTCGATTTTACCCTAATTTGTCTTATAAATAGGGCACCATCATTACACTTTTAAATCACTATCACAAAAGAGGGAAAGAGAGGTTGGAGAAGATGAGTGTATGATTTTTTCTTGTAAACTTTTTTCATTATAGTGAATTATACAACGTTATGTAGTCTCACATTGAGACAAACTTCAATAAATCTTACTTGTTTTTATTTCTTTATGCTAATTAATTGTTCTCAATGAAATAGAATTACGATTTTTAATTCTCAATACATCATACGATTGAAGATACAACAGAAATATATAATCCTAATTTTAAATTATCGCCGTGGAATCAATATTTTTACTGAAAATCTTTAACAAAGATTGAAATCGCAGATCAATTTAACTTTTCAAAATCAAGATGAAAATTCAGGATAAAAAAGGGAAGAAAATAGCCAGCTTGGCCTTTCTTAAAACCCAAATAATAAATCTCATACACATGGGATTATCATATTGTCTACCTTAATAGGTTTATCTTAGAACTGAATGGAAATAAAGTTGGCAAGAATTAAGCAGATTTGGCAATTATATTTAAAAGGTCAACAACCAGTCCACGTCTCCAAAGTCACCACCCCACACGAAAAAAAAAATTAGAAATTAAAAAGCCTTAATTAATATTTCTTTTATTTGGTAAACTGATTTGAAAAGAAACACAATTTAAAGGATTCAATTTCAAGGTTCAAAGTTTGTACAATTAATTTTTAATTATATGAAGTTCTAAACGTAAAGAAAGGTTTAATTAACAACATCTACCAACTCATATAGCAATCAATAATCAATAATTGATTTAGATATTAAAAAAAAACATGGAAAAATCTAAACTACCATTGTAATAAGTCACAACAAAGCTGGTACCAAAGCGTCTTGGTAAAAGTCATTAGAATATTGAAAAGAATGAGTCGCTTGACCTCAATATAATCTAGACTAGTATTGAGCACTAACAGTAATACGTAGTATTACTCGAATGAAAGATATAATACAAATTAAGGCATGTTGTTGTTTGTAAAATGGGTTTAAGTGATAACTTTAATAAATCAAACTTAACAACCTTATCGAAATTGGACAGAGCAACGAAAATAAATTGAAGAATAAGCATCATAGAAATGATATTAAAACACCAATGAAAATAGACAAAATAACACAAAAGAAATGAATGCAAAGTCGAAGTAAGAGTTGAACTTTTTATCCTTAAGTTGAATTTGCCCCCACAACGATACATACGAATGATGGCAATCAACTCTCAAGATAGAACGATTATTTTCTTGTGTTTGTAGCACTCCAAAACACAAGAAGAATAAACAAAAAATATGATTTTTGTACTGCTTTCTAATAAATGAAAACAGATTTTTATGCAAAGGTTTGACTAAAGAAATATGAATTTTTATGTTATACTAAGATTGCATATCATTGAGATGAAGTAATGGACCTCCCAATGGTCTTATTTATAGAGGAGGAGATGTTGTGAGTAAAGAGATGCGTCTTAAAATTCAGCAACCTTTGCCAAGAGTCATAGCCTTTGCTGTCACTCGAGCATGAAAAACAGAGAGCTTGTCGTTCGCCTGTCGCTCGAGCGACAATCTCACCGCTCAAGCGCTTGACGAGAGGTGGAATTAGACAATTCTCAGCCAATTTACCTATATTTCTTTCCAACTTTGGACCGTAATTTCTAATTCATCCAAAATTTGTTTTGGGATTTGAAATATACAACAACGATTTACTCGACGAGTAGAATAAGTTAGTCTATTTATTTTCATAATTTGACTATCAGATCAAATCCGAATATTTGGTCAAAATTAACACGAAAGTCACTTTTCCATGATTTTATACTTAATCAATTCCAACTAGGCTTTATTTGGCAATTCTCAAAAAATTTATAAAAAAAAAAGGTAGAAAGCTCGAGTAGTTGATAATTTTTTTATTTTTTAATTTGATTAATCTCATCTTCATTCATTTTTGAAGATGTACACATATACAACACTAAGATCATGTAAAATAAACAATTGAACAAATTTTTTTATTTTATTCAGTTAGTATGACTAATATTCATTGTAAGCCCAAAATACATTACAGTGTTATTTCGTTTAATTAGTTTTAAATGGGCTTATCTAGTAATGTCAACTGGAAGGATGCTCTAGCTCTAGTAGTATTACACATATTATCTAATCAAAATCATCTCAACTTCAAGCGTCCAGTAGTTAGAGCCTATTTGAACTTCATTTTTTAGTTCAAAATGCATTTTGAAATAATAATTTAATATTTTGATAAAGAATGTATGGTTAAAAACTAAATAAAAATTTTGAATTTGCGTATAATATTATTTTATTGAAGGAAGTGTGTGATTAAAAATAAGAGAGAAAAATATGTATTTTAAAAATAATTGTGACCAAACAAGAACTTAATAATGTCCACAGTCACACTATGTGACGATAGTATTGCTCAAAATAAATCACCTTATAATCTCGTCAACAAAAGTCACTTGCCGGTAAAGCACCACATGACAAGATAGACTCAAGTTCTCAATGACAAATATTCAATTGATGAAAAATCGATGGTTGATCGAGTACAAGTTTATTTTCCCACTTTCCTAATTTTCAATTTCTAGTTTCATCCATACTCATTCAAACGAATACATATTTAACTCATGTTTGATATAAATTAAAAGTTGATAAAATTTTCAAGTCAAAGTCAACAATTAATTTTAATCATATATTTATGAAATTTACAACTTTTCATCCATACATTTCATCCACTTTTTATTAAAATTTACTTAAATCAATTTAAAATATACAAAAATTTTGATTTTAAGCTAAACCGAAAGTGAAGCTCAATAATATATTAATCATTTATTTGTTAGTTAATATTTTTATCAATTACGCTACAAGTATAGAAAATTTGACAAAATTTTTATAGAACAACATTTGGCAATTTTTTATCAGTTTTGGGCCCAATAATGACAGAAAATGCACCAAGTGTTGCCCGTGAATAATTCCTCATCTATTTATTTATTTATTTTTTTGATATTCAAGTGTCCACCTTCGACGATTAATTTTGGGATATAACTCTTGGCCCCTCAAGACGCAGACCAGGTAAATCGCGGGACGTTCCCCAAATTGGACAGAGTCCAAGAGTCCCCTCCACTGATCTGTCAAAGTGTCGGTCGGTTAACACATATTTGCACTTTGCCTTCCGAAGAACTCCTGTCTTCTAGGATAAATCCTGTCTTCCAAGAGAGAGTCCGCCTTTCAAAAGTCCCACGAATTGAACTCGCGATCTCTGAACTGCCAATAACAAAAGCCCCATCTTTTGTCAGTTGGGATGTGTCTGGGGGGACGTTTCCCGTCTATTTTTATACTTGAAATTCTAACTTAACAGTAAACAGTAAACATGGCACCCCCAACAACCCCCACCCGCTTCTCTTTCTACGCAGTCATAAATATAACAGGTCAGTATTCCAAACTCCTGTCTGAAAAGTAACACATACTATTAATCTACAATACATACAACTCCTCTCTCCTCTCTCCCTCTCTCTCGGAGTGTATAGTTTGTTCTTATTGTGGTTGAATCAAGAAAAGTCATAAGCAATGCCCAAAAACCTTAATCTCTGCTTCACAAAGATCAAATCTCTGTCATCTTCTCAACCATGTCTCCAACGACTCACCTTGGACTGCGCCGCCTCCTCCTCCTCCATCGACTACCACTCTTTATCAGATTCCGAAGCAGCAGCCAACACTACACCGGACTTTGCCACCGCCTTCGCCTCCCAACGCTTCTTCTTCTCATCCCCCGGTCGCTCCAACTCTATCATCGACTCATCATCTGTGTCGTCATCACTAGCATCCACCTCATCGTCCTCGCCGGAGAATCCCACAAATCCAGACACCCTCGTAGCCGGAAGCATTGCCATTTCGACGTATTCGCCGGACCCCTTCATGGATTTTCGGCGATCCATGCAAGAAATGGTGGAGGCACGTGACCTCGTCGACGTGAGAGCCAACTGGGATTATTTGCATGAGCTTCTTATGTGCTATCTTTCGTTGAACCCTAAAAGCACCCACAAATTCATCGTCGGAGCATTCGCCGATATAGTTATCAGCCTAATGGCATCGCCGGCGAACAGCCGGAAATCATAGTTTTCCGAAGGGAAATTAATTTATTTGATAACATTTATGTTACAAGGGGAAATGTTTAAATGTTGACAGTTCAAAGAACGAGTATCTGTGGGGATATTATGAATTAATTCGGTCCCTATTGTCTTCAATTATATTCAATCGCCTCATCTTCAAATATATGCTATTTATTGCTTTTGGTCCATGTTTTTTTCAGCCAGACAAGCTACATTAGAAACTTACCTTAATTGTTAAATAAAAATATTTTAAACGTGAAATTTCTTTTAGTCCACGATTTTATCATCAAAGGTAGAGTATGTGTAAAATTTTCATAAATAATGAGAATAGATTGAGATTTGAAATCTTTGTCTACCTATTTACTATGCTAGAGCGATTCAACTAATTTAAATAGTTAATTAAATTGCATCATAATGAGGTCCCTATTACACACTAATCCAACGAAGGCTCCATGAAGGCACGAAAGCATGGCAGTGAATGCCGTGTAGGCTCTCAGCACGTAGACACATAGCAGATCCACACGTTCGTCGCCACATTAGGTGAACGCCCCGACACATCTGCCTCCACCTTCGCCATCATTATCACCCATTGGGTCTTCATGTGACATCATCGACCAGTCGAACCAGTGTCAGTCAAAGGCTTTTGGTGAAGCACATATTTGAACCCTTACTCGTGTACGTAAGAAGGGGGGTCTTTAGTAAGGAAATTATCTTATCAATTCTTGAAAATCAGCACGTGATCCTGAGGGATGAAGAGAAATCTTTTAGGACCAATCTTCACAAGGAAACACGGTTGCACAAGAAAATAAGCTCAAGGAATGAAGATTGAAGCCTACCAAAACCAAAAAATGAGTTACATGAACCAATGTTGACGTGGAATTAGGACTACACGTCTCAATCCTTACTCAACAATGATACAATCGTCTCTAGCCAACAATCTCTATTTGCGTCTCACATTTTTGTTGCTGTGTACCGACAATTAACTTGACCGTTGGAATACCAACAGTCATCAACATTCTTTCTTGACTTGGTGATGTTGGTGCTAATAATTTTTATCCAAATGTACAGGTTACATACAAGTTAGTTGATGCATGATTTAAGATCTATTAAGAGCATGGTCCTAGTAATTTTTGAGGTCGATGATTCCAAAGCATTAGTGGTCGCGACATCAATAAGAATAATTTGATATTGCTGCTTGTTTTTCTTTTTACATTTAGGGTCCGTCTGATTCAAAGATAAAATTTGGGTGAAAAGAAAACAAATTGCAGAGAATTAAATTGTCTAGAACTTGTTTTACTGAAAATTGTCAAATAATTGTGTTTGTTTGGCTTTGTTTTCATGAAAATTGTTAATTAAAGGGATAAAATTTCTTACAATTGGGGATATAATTTGTTTGGATTGCCAAAAAAGGAGAAATTTTTGGTATTCGTTTGATTTTGTTTTACATGAAAATTGTCAATTAAAGGGATAATGGAAAACCAAAAACCACCTAAAAGGTAGGAATTGAAATTCAACTAAAATCAAGAAAAGGGGTCACGTGATGGCAAATGTAAAAAACCAATTTTTGGGGGAAAAAAATTAACATCAAACATGGCAAAAATAGAAAATGAAATTTCCATGGAAAAAAGGGATCTATCAAACAGGCCCTTAGTTTAACGTGTGCTTACATTTAGGTCAAAGTTCTGAAAAGCTTAAAGTGTGCGGGACATGCTTAGATAAGCTTAAGAGTAATTAATAGGGGTTTTCCTATTTTTAATAATATTTTAATTATTGTAGAAAAATCAATAAATATAATAATGCATACATTGAAATTTTATAGGAATTTCATACATATTTTTCAAGTTACCAACAAAAATATGATTCTCAAAATCATAAATACCACCAAATCGAAATGCTTTGTTCGTGGGGATAAAAAGGTAAGTTCGTCAACTAAATTTGGGCTAGGGTGGATTTTTATTGAACTTTTTTCCTTTTTAAATTTTAGTGGTTGAGCATTTTGTTGGATTGAATTTCCAAGAAAATGGTTAATTTCGCCACCACGAATATTTAGGGGACCAATTTCAAAAATCGTGTGAATGAAAAAGTATTTCAAAGATCAAGTGTGTTTCAAATATGTTATTTTTGTTACAATGTATGTAATTTTTACGTGTGTGTTTATTTCTGTATTCTACTTTTCTGTAATTTTTCTACAAAATCCACCATTTAATAAATTGAATTAGTGTAACTTACACTCCATGTTAATCTACACTTAAAATATTTTATTATGTGTGTAAATTTTTTGAAATCGTAACTTACACTTTGTTATTGCTTATAGTGCGTATTTTTTTAAATAAAGAAATTTACACTATCATCTCACTACTACCATAACCACTAATTTAAAGGGCTGCAACTTTGATAGAAATATAATTTTTTCAACTCGGACGTTTACTATTCAAAAAATGGATCTCAATTGTTGACTAAAAATCTGAAATATAACTTGAACGATTGGAAATTGATTTTGAAATATTTTGATCAAAACCCATTCTTTTTTGAATTCTTACTCCATCCAATTGTCTCCTAACAATTTTCAAAGTATCATCTTGTGGTCCAAATCAACTATTGAATATTTACAATTTGGTCCTCAAATTTTGAATTTTGCCATTTTCACCTATTTTCACTTCTTTCTTTCGATTCCTCATTCAACCATTAAGTTTTACATATATAACATAAAATAAAATAATTTATGATATATTTTGTCAAAAGAACTACCAAATATCGATATTTTAGGACCCTAAATAAGTGAATAAAATACACTTATCAAATACCTCAAAACTTAAATATTTGTTTGTCCTCAAACAAAACTATAACCTAAATAACAACAAACACACAAACATACAATAATATTTGGTTAGGCAATCTAGCTTTTATCTTAATATTGGAAATTACAGTACTAAATCTACAAACGGTTTCAAAGTCTCCATTCCAAATCAATATTCACTCTTCCAATACAAAACTGACGTGTGTGTGGGAAGAATTAAGTAGACAATCATGAATTTACAAGTTGTTTCAATTCCCGACCCTCTGTAGTCAAAGATATCATTTCACCTCCCGTATGATTCATACACTTCCAAACTTGTTCTTTTTTCACTCTTTTCCCAGTGCGTAATCTAATGTTTGAATTTTTCTTTACTATCATCATACTCTCTAGTTCATGTGGAATCTACTAATTGTAAGTCTATACATCAATAAGCAAGGATTCTCTAATTCTTTGATTGCTTCGACTTCTAGGACTAAATTAAGCTAATAATCCCTTATCAAAAGTCAAGTCTTCTCAAATAAGTGTTTGAGGCTTAACCAGGTCATTTGATGCGTTTTCTGTTTCATGCACTTGCTTTCTTTTTTTGTCCACTCTCTTCTTTAAGCTTTCTATATGACCTATATAACTAGTTTTGGGCCGATGACTCTCAAATCAGACAATTTTAGGGCACCGAGTTGTAAATACCCTAACGGGCTTAGTAACTCGAGTCATAAAGGTTACGAAGAGATGTCTTTTATATATTTTTCTATCCTGATTAGTGCAATACCCCTTATTAAATATTTATTCAAGCAAACCGACCTTCAACTTAAGATTTGCGCCCAATTTTATCCCCGTTAATCTAAAACAATCCACACAAAAATTTTCACACACGGAATCCCTGTCTACATCTGTATCTTCATAATAGCAAAATCACCCTCAAACTGTGCTAAATTTGGTCTAAGAATAAGTAATTTAGTATGATTTGAGTAAATCATCTATGTCCAACTATATCAACCTATCAATTATACGAATCAACTCATAGTACCACACTGTCCAACTTAATTCTAGTNCCCTTATTAAATATTTATTCAAGCAAACCGACCTTCAACTTAAGATTTGCGCCCAATTTTATCCCCGTTAATCTAAAACAATCCACACAAAAATTTTCACACACGGAATCCCTGTCTACATCTGTATCTTCATAATAGCAAAATCACCCTCAAACTGTGCTAAATTTGGTCTAAGAATAAGTAATTTAGTATGATTTGAGTAAATCATCTATGTCCAACTATATCAACCTATCAATTATACGAATCAACTCATAGTATCACACTGTCCAACTTAATTCTAGTGCATGTATAATATCAAGTTATGCAAAGTTAGGTCACAATCAGTGTAGCACGCATCATATCCATAGTTCATAAATCAACATCAAATCTCAAATTTAATTATCATTGTCGGCCAGATTATATATAATATATATATATATATATTGTTGAAATGTTTCAATTTTTTTATTATATATATTAAAATAATAACGAAGAACAAAAGTACAAACACTACAAAACACACGAAAAGTAAAAACTCAAAGTTTTTCCTACCCCAAACTTAAATCGACATTGTCCTCAATGTCATAAAGCATAAGTAGGAATATAAGGGGTTGGGGAAGAAAATGAAGAATAAGGTACCCCCGAATTTTTCTGTTGAAGGTACGGAGCATTATGTGTGACAGCTCGACAATCTTCTTCACCATGCTTTCCCCTTAATCTATATTGGTTTGAGTATTCTGTGACGTCATATTCCTGCACATAGCGTTAAAATCAAACATTAAAAATCAAATAACCTGGAACATGTGTTACTTAGCACAAACAATCGAAATAATAAATAATAAATTCAATGACCTAAGGGGAAACATGATATGATGGTGATACCCTATAAATTGAAACGTGTCTAAGTATAATGCAAGATAATAATCAAAATAAATCTATATGCAATGCGATACATAAATCAGAATAAACAAAAGGGTTAGAAAATTGGGTTGCCTCCCAATAAGCGCTTAATTTATAGTCTTTAACTGGATTGTATGGATAAATTGGTCATCCTGGCTCATGCTGGAATCTTGCAACATTACTTCTTGCAATTTACAGCCTTGTATCCCTTTTTTGCCCTCAAAACCTTGAGCTCTCTATTATCTTCTCTAGCAAGGGTCCCTAGAAGTTTAGGCTTTGTCTCCGTCGACCTTTGATGAATTTTTTCAGCAACATATTTCGCCTCTTCCAGGACTAACGGTTGCTTAGGTGGATTATGTAATTTAAAGATCTCATGTACATCCTCCACCCTCACAGTCAACTCACCCTTCTCCACGTCAATCAAAGTTCAATTTGTTGCTAAAAATGGTTGACCTAAGATAATTGGCATAGCATGGTCGTCTTCGAGGTCTATAACAAGGATGTCCGATGATGAATCTTCTACACTCATGGTATTTATGTCACTTAATTCATTATTTTGCTTCCATTGAGAAAGTTTTAGAGCGTTTTTGTGTGTTTTAATGTTGTGATGTAGGTAGGTAAGATAGAAGAAAATAAGCANAACGGTTGCTTAGGTGGATTATGTAATTTAAAGATCTCATGTACATCCTCCACCCTCACAGTCAACTCACCCTTCTCCACGTCAATCAAAGTTCAATTTGTTGCTAAAAATGGTTGACCTAAGATAATTGGCATAGCATGGTCGTCTTCGAGGTCTATAACAAGGATGTCCGATGATGAATCTTCTACACTCATGGTATTTATGTCACTTAATTCATTATTTTGTTATCCTTGAGAGAGTTTTAGGGTGTTTTAATGTGTGTTTTAATGTTGTGATATAGATTGATGAAACTGAAGGATATAAGCAAAGGTTGGAAAAATGGAGAAACGGGCTAAATTGTAAAAGATTCAAAGTTCAAGAAATAAAGTGCAAATATTCAAAAATTGTGTCAGACCTCAAAATGAAGATTCGAGAGTGCATGGATTCAATTGGATAAAGAAAGAAGTCAAATGGATCGAATATAGTCAAAGTATGATCACACATCATTTCCAACTGAAAAAGTTATGCTCCAGATTTGTAATCTCATACTGAGACTCATTTTTGATAGAGCTAACGTTTGAATTGGAAAAAGATATCTAAGATAAAGTTGTATCTCTTTGAGTTATTTTTCCAAATCATTTTGAATCACCTCAATTGGATATCGGACGAAAACGTTATGATACAATTACTGAAGGACGCGTGTGCTGTTTTTCCACCGAAGATGGGTGCCACGGCACCAGGTTTTCGACACTGCGTTGCTGAAACAGGACAGAATCATTGGCGCCGCAGCTCTCATATTGGGCGCCAAGGCTCCGCTGTGCGAGAAAAATGGTTTTTGATTTTTTTTGGACTCTTTTTTTGGTTCAACACGACTCCAACCCTTCCAAGACTTCAAAATA
>CAIGRK010052941.1:0-13071 GCA_903798315.1 Fraxinus greggii | reverse complement strand
GCTGTGAGTAAAATTGTGACGTCCAATGCACAAAATGATGAGGTTACAAAGAAAGGAAAACTGGACTAATGATCGTCTGTGTTTGAATACATCATGACTTCTACAATCTAAAAGATTGATCTGCTTTTGCTATCTCCTTCATACCAGCCTTTATTTTATTTTGTAGCATCACTGACTAAAACTTCACGCCTTACGTACTTTTGTGTTTTGATGACGTTTGATGTAAAGAAGAATATATAATATCAGAATGCTTTACCTTGTAAGTTATGTGAATCGACATATTTTGATATGTACAAAACGACTTTGCTCGTAAATGTGCTTAAGAATAATATATACATTTTTTTTATCCATTCATACTCTAAAAAAATGGCTATTAAATTTGAATTTTATAAACTTTAGAATAAATAAATATCTTTATTTCAATTATTAAAAATTTACTCATTAACCATAACATTACATCTTTACCAACCCACATAAGCATTTATTTTCACCTATCCACTCAACTACCACACAAACATTATTGTTTCAATTTCCATTTTCATTCACAATTCACACTTATCCACAATTATATTCATCCATCTCCATTGAAGCCACAATTACCAAGTCATTCACAACCACAATCATCAACCATATTCATCCATCCCCAAGTAAAGCTAAAATTACTACACCACCGCCACCGCCAAAAAAGCGATGACTTTTCTTCCCGGTCCATTATTTAACATATTCAAGTCTGATACAAATTCCAACTCCCAATGATCTTCCAAAATAGAACTTCAACTTACATAGGACTCCAATAGCATTCCAAACTTGAATTTTTCTTGACGTGCACTTCAATTAGAATTCTTTAAACACTTCAACAAAAGAATTCGGGTCGCCCAAATTCCAACACAAGGCATAATATAGGGCATTCTCTCTTCCCCCTCCGCCAGTTACCAACACAACAACCCTTTCTTCCGGACAATTTGAGTACAGCTAAAAATGTATAACTAAATGCAGCTAAAATTGAAAGGCTGCAGAAAAATTACTTAGCAGTGGTGGCAATATAGACAAAAGAAAGCTATATATTGTGGGATTTATTTACACCATTAAATCTTCAACAAGTCTGAAAGTTATTAAGTTGATGATGTGATTACACCCAAAGAATAACGCGATAGTTGTAGCCCAACTTTGGAGTGTCGACTCCACAGGAAGATAGTTAAAAATACTTAAAGGATCCGAAAGGTGAATGTTCTTTTGAATGTGTGAAAAGAATTTATTTGTTGAATGAAAATAAAATCAAAGTTTGAAATAGTGAAGCGTCAAAATTTCCTCAATAAGATTGTGTCATTAAACATCAATGATTTATTCTTATAACTCAATTAAAGATGCTCGATTTAGTTTCTCTGATAGAAAGAAATGTCATTAAAATCAATTTAATTCAATTGTAATTCTAAAGATTAACTCTCCTACCATAATATTCATACTTTCGTTTATTGGAATAAAATCCAAAAACAACCATTTACTTGAAAGCAGTAATGAATCCTACCAGTAAAAATAGAGAAATGAAATTAAAACTTAAACGAGTATTTCAATCATTCAGTAGAGAAAACGTAACTGGATCTATGAAAAATTTAATAAAAATTTAGTCAGTCTCAAAATAATTTTATTAAAAGAAGATCTAAACCATATAATTGTTTAAAATGAAAAACTAAATCTATGAATCAAATAATATTGAAATTATCGAATCCAATTGAGTTCCTTCCTAGATTTACCATGATGTTTAGTTCTCCATGGAATTGTTAGTCATCTCCTCTTGTTTTTCCTCCTTGAG
The DNA here is from genome assembly GCA_903798315.1 of Fraxinus greggii. Taxonomy (NCBI): domain Eukaryota; kingdom Viridiplantae; phylum Streptophyta; class Magnoliopsida; order Lamiales; family Oleaceae; genus Fraxinus; species Fraxinus greggii. The sequence goes on along the minus strand of CAIGRK010052941.1, from coordinate 11,261 downwards.
TGTGATAAAAAATTGTCCTTTTTGGTTGTCTCTCATGCCTTTAAAGTTCCCAAGAAGATTAGAATTCAAATAAACCCGAAAAAAGTCCAGAAAGTTGAAAATTCTCCATTTTCGCGATCGGCATCACGGCGCCCTCTATTGGCGTTGCGACGCCAGCATTTTAACAACACTTGAAATGAACACTTCATTTGGATAAAAACTTGAAATTTAACACATGAATCAGATTAGAAATTATCTTAAAGTAAATAGAACAACCCTTCAAAAACATGAATTAATTCCTAAGAATTCTATTCACATTTTGGCATTTTAACATATTAATTTGATGTTTAAAGTACACTTTTGTGCACTTGTCATAACACTTGGCAAATTTTCGTTGAACATTCAAGTAACTAACCCCTAGTACTTTTGAACAAGTAATAATGGACTTTCCGAATATATGTGCATGTTTGATGTAAAAAAAAAAAATTAGAATAAATTTGTGAAAAATAATTTTACGGAAAAATGTAAAATACAAAATTATTTTATTGGAAACATGTGATTGAAAATTAATTTGAAAAAAAAATAAATTTTTAAGAACGCTATCAAACAAGGATAGTGGTGATTTAAGCCCCCATTTGATAATCATTATTTCAAAACACTTTAATTTTCATACTCATTTTCAACCATATGTTTACACAATAAAACATTTTGTATGTAGACCAAAAATTTTTCCATAATTTTTAATCATACATTCTCCAAACAAATCACTAACTAAAACTCCATTTTCTCAAAATAATGGCCATCAACCGGGACTAAGTTAATATGCTAAATACAACTCTTGCCTTGTCTTTCCCATCAAGCCACTGTTTTAGTTCGACTAAAGATCAAAATTTTTGGTGAACTTTAATAAGAGTTGATAAAATACGTAGTTAGAAATTGATAAAATTTATGCGTTGTGATTGATAATTAATTACAAATATTGAGATTCATTTTTTATTTTGGGAAAACTGGTTAGTACTCCGGTCAATCCAAATATACTTTTTCTCTACCCCCATCTCCCCCAAAGGACAGCACCCACCCACCACCATCGAAACTACACGCACACCGGAACACAGTCCTCAGCAAGAGCTTTTGCTGAAGCCTAGGACACCAATGGACGTCACTCTGAACTGCCAAGGGGCAAAGCAAAACTCAAGAAGAAACTAATAAACAAGTAATATTGCATCATCTCAACATAAGCCGAAGTAAATTCTCTAGAGCAATACAAAAAACTCATTTACATGGCAATACGGAAAACTGGAGTAAAAGCAGTCCTATCTTTCATAGCTAGGGAGTAAGCTTCCAGCAATTCATTGCATAAAGATCCAGAAGATTACTCGTGATCATAGTAGACCTCAAAAACATTACTATCACGGAATGGATACAATCAAAGTATGAACTTCTCGTCTTAAAGATAGTCATTAAAACTTCCCAAGATACAGCAATAGGCAATACACATTTGTTGGCCTGGTCCGGCAGGTGTTACAGGACCCAAGAGTGCAGTATGAACAAGCAGAGTGTTGAAATCCCATTTGGTCAACTAAGAGTGGAAAGCCATGAATAAGTTCTGCTTCTGAGCATGCTCTGGAATGAGGCGGTGGACTATATCACGTGGAATACCTGAAAGCTCTGTGAACGAATGAAATGTCATGTCAAGATGCTTCTCAAGTTACAGCAAAAATGGATGAGAAGAACAACAGAGATTGCAAGGACAACAAAGATGGTGGTGGTGGAATGAGGGTGATAAGCATGGCGAGAAATTGAAGATAGCAATAGCAACAACTACTACTCTGGACAATATCGAAGGACAATTAAGTTATATCGTGTGTACTGCATATAGTAATAGGACTACATTATAGCAGACAAGATTTAAGCTCATTTCCTCCCTTTATATTGTCCAATTTTATCCAAACCTCCCTACCAAACATGACATAAAGGTGCGAGAATGTCAAGATGAGCCACAGGCTGCTTTAGTTTATGCAAATCAGGCCCCTGTTCGGATTGGCTAAAAATCAGATTTTTAGCTGATTTTGATAAAAATTGATGAAATGTGTGATTGAAAAGTTGATAAAAGTTGTCGGTCTCATAAAATAAGTGGTTGAAAATGAGTACGGAAAAAAATGAGTTCTAAAAAATTGGGGCAAACAGGGGCTAGATGTTTTGCCACGCAGCATAAGAAAATGAAAAATTAGGGAAGTATGCATTAAACTGAGAAGAAGTGACTAAAATGCTTGAACAATCCAAATCAAGTAAGGTGCCACTGAAACATTAAAGGCAGCTCAACAAGATGCATATTATTTTGAAAATCTTGAAGGCCCATAATAATTATCAGTCATGGCAAAACAGGCAACCATATACCATGCCATACATTGCAAAATATTGAGAGTTAAATTTACCTTGAGGTTTAAAATTGAAGAGTGGAGGAAGAGGGCGACCATTAGGAAGACGGGTGTTTGGGTCCCTCAGTTCATCAAAGAAAGGGTGAACACAAGCTTCCAACTGCAATACCAACAGAGATGATGAGTTATCTTGTAGTAATTTTAGAATTGTATATCCCCTCGGTGATGAGAGATTAACTTACAGCAGTGCATCTAAGATTTGGCGAGTACTGAAAAAAACGACAAACCAGGTCAACTGCTTCTGCAGGCAGACGTTTCTGGAATACCTGAAAGGTTAATTAAGGACAGTCATATTGTGGAACAAATATAAAGATGGTTACCAACATCCACATGACCTGCAATTAATGTGAGTAAAATAAAAAAATTCGACAACACCTTAACATCATAGGATTACACTGAACTAGAGCAAGAAAAGATGAGAAAAGTGTACATCTACATTAACAATTGTGGGAAATTTTAAATTCTAAGTTTAAGATGCACAGAAAATTTTTAAGTTGACAACTCGCATTGATGATATTAAATGTTACCAGAGACATCTATCCAGGGCAGTAATTTCACAAAAATTCTTGTCAATGCGGAAAATTGGAGGTTTTCAAGTTCTAACTGATTACCCAGAACAAAAGAACAATTAACTCCTAGGCATCAGATTCGGATGCCACGTTCAAAATCATTTGAGGTTGGCAGACGAAGGGGTTCATTTGGTTGCAGATGGGCATCATATTGGCCTTCTGTGCATTGTTCCTAACCAACATTAATGTCTAAAATAATCTAAGACAATGCACACACGTTTCAGACAATCAAGATTCACACGTCAAGCTTTTGCCTTTTCTCAGAAGAGGCCTGCTATATATCAATTTCACTGTCTTGAGCTATTTGACAGCTCTTGAACTTAACGGGGACGACAAATGATGATTGAACAAACCTTGTGCCAAGGATGGGGCTTTATCTGTGGAAACTTGAACTCAGTGTAGTTTGGATTCATGCATTTAATCTCCTCTCTGGTAGGTGTTCCCAGAACCTGTATTACAATTTAAAAGACCAAGTCATTGAAAAATGAGTGACCTCCATAAAATTCTTAAGCAGTACTTTAAAATTTCAAAGGAGAAATTCTGGTGGTAAAGCAAGGGAATATGGATAGGGGAAAAAAATCACAATTCTCTCTCATACTTGGCAGATGTTCCATGTAGATGTTTTTATTTCTGTCCAGAACAAGTTTTTGGAGTTTAGTTTCTTCTGCACCATTACTCCGCTTTATATGGAGACTGTTGAAACTTAGAAAATTAACTATTTATCTTTGATCTAATAAACATGTGCCTCAATTGCAGGATATGCAATATCGGACTCAAACTTTTCGCGATTCACCATAGTCACCACTAAGATAACTTGTTTGTCTGATCATAGCTAGTGGAACCAGAGTTGTCACCTTTATAATTTCAACAAGTTGATCAACTCCACTCTCTCCGGGAAACAAGGGCTGTGTAAGTACAGAGAGAAAAATTAGAATAAAACAAATAGGTGTAAATTTTGAAAAGAGAAGTTGAACATTCAGATCTCTAAACCACCTGTCCAAGAAGTAATTCAGCCATTACACAACCAGTTGACCATATATCTATTGCAGTTGTGTATTCAGTGGCACCAAATATGAGTTCAGGAGCACGATAATATCTCGAACAGATATAGGACACGTTGGGTTCTCCTTTAACCTAAAGATACCAACAAAAAAATAAGCAGAAGCAAACTGTCACTAATAACTCATTGCGTGAGAGACTTACCAAAACTTTAGCACTTCCAAAGTCACATATCTTCAGCTGATGAGTGTGTGGATTCACCTGGAAGTTAATTGACAGTAGTTAGTCAAGTAAAAGTTCAAACGAAACGATAAAAAGGCAAAGAAAATTCCATAATCAATTTCATAATCTAAACTATTCAGGAGGAAAATTGGTCACCATTCTTTCTGCCCTTACTCAGGCCAACACAATAATGCACTGCCAGTACAGTTAAAGATTAACAATTCCAACTTTTCTTGAGACGTAAGAGATCTCATATGTGACCATTGGAAAACATTTTTTGATTCCAAATCGGCCAGGAAACAATTACCAGCAATCATTCACAATCTTCATTTTCTCAATCAAAAATTTTCAGTAACAGTGAATAAATGAAGACGCTCCCTTTTAGGTTCTTGGAAATGTTTCTTTCCAACATTCAGAAAATTACAAATGGTCCAAAAGTATCCTACAGCGCACTTCCCAGACATATTTAATTTAAATAACCAGAAAATAAAAATAAAAATAAAAAGCTGTAGATAAGTCTGGCTGGCCTCATGTGTCACTAACATATGAATTTAGCTGTTTGGCTGTTTTCTCAATTCCATATGTCAGGCACATATGAAATTTGGGTTACAGGAATCATAGAATGGTACTCCCATAAAAGTGTGCAAGTGTGCTAGTGTGTAAACCCTTGGCATTCCATGGTTTCTATTCAGCAGGAACTTAAACAAGGTGCTTGGGCTACAACAGATGTTGACCACTACAGGCCCAAAAGTTAAAGTAGCATCAAATTTCACAAAATAATTGCTTTCGATACAGAATTGATCTAAGAATTCAAAACTTCGGTGATTGAAACAGAAAAATCTTACAAGTAGATTCTGAGGCTTGATGTCACGGTGACAGATACCAATAGAATTATGTATATAAGCAAGTGCCCTGCATATCTGCACCCAGGTAAAGGAATTTTTGACAAATGAAATACTAATAAAATGGTGAAAAGCTAATATAGTACAAACAGATCAAAATTTAATATTTCAAGTGCAACCAGCTAAAAGGGTTATACTTACGGTAAGATATTTCAGACCAACATCTCATTGTATCAGGACACAGTTTAGATAAACAGGGTGGCAGCATGGGAATAGGAGAGCCAAAAGGAATAATTAGGATGTGCAGATCTGTTTTCCCAGTGTCCAGGAACTTATTCAATAATCATTCATTCATATTAGCCTGTTCTACAACTAACCGACAATTTCTTCCAAGATTATGCATAAACATGTAAAACAGCGGTTTTTTTAAGCTTATCCCAGCATCCACTTTCAATTTTCATTGATAAACATATAGGAAAAGCACAAAAAAATCCTGATATGAACCAATTGTTAGTTTAAATGCTTAATATAAAATAGTCTTCTTGCTTTTAGTTTTCCATAACATCATAACTGGGGTAAAATTATTCCACATTAAGTGGAGACTGAAGTTGTGAAATGAAATATGTGAAATGTATCTGAGTACGTCAGCCAATCACAAACATTTCAGTTAGAGGTAAAGTAGTTTTACGGAAGTAGGCATTACAAATGAGGATGTAAACAAATGATACCAGAAGTTAAAAGGTTAGCATAGATTGTCAAAAATCTGCACCAGAATAATCAAGGAAAACTAAACCGCACTCTGTAACAAACCCAACTTTGGTTCAAATGCCTCAGTAAGAGAAATTAATAAGATAAAATGACGTGCTGACAACTGCATCAGAGAATTGATAATATCCATTAAAATTAGATCCTAAATATCGAATTTGTCACCCTCTATCCAATCATGTGAGTGCATGCACACCCACACAAGAATAGAGGTATTCTACAACTCCGGGTACTAAACATATCAAGGCATTTAATTAGTGGAAAAAATGTGATCAAGGACATAATGCATAGACAGCATCAAGAGTACGTGCAGATTTATAACTAAATAAAATAACATTGAATAAACAATCAAATCCTGTACATGCCTGATAAGTATATAGTTTCACATATATCAATGGCATTCGTTGGTTCATCCTGCTGTATTGCCTTGCAGTACGATTAACAGTGTCAGGAACGTATTCAAGAACAAGATTCAGATGTATCTCTTCCTTGTCTGTTGTTGAAAAAAAAGAATGCTTTAGGGCCACAATGTTAGGATGATCCAACATTTGCATAATCTGCAACTCCCTATTCTTGTATCGTTTGTCTTGAAGAACCTTCTTGATAGCAACAATTTCTCCAGTATCTTGGCATTTCGCCTGTTGTTAACAGTTTAAATCACTAAAAAACAAAAAAAATGCACAAAACATGTATTAAAACTCAAATTAGAGTCTGCAGTGTTTACTTGCACAACTACTCCAAAGGAACCAGTTCCAACAACATGTTCCGCTATGTAACTGACGGCCTGTAAATCCAAATAAAATTCATCGCAACGTAATGAAAAATAAAGAATCATGCACAACATCTGAAGTTGTAGTTCTAAAGATTAGCAACTACCAACCTGCTTGGGTTGACCATTTCGGCCACCAGTAGTGGTCCTAATGACATGTCCTGTTTCAGCACCCACACCATCAATTATATCGGGTTCACTATCCTGCATCATGAAAGACGTCTTGTAAGTGAAATAACTACACAAGTTCACCCTAAACTAGGCATGCGAATGACATGTCCTGCTTCAGCACCCACACCATCAAATATATCAGATTCACTACTATCCTGCATCATGAAAGATGTCTTGTGGTAAGTGACATAAATACAGTGGTAACTGAAATAAATACAAGGTCATCATAAACTAGGCATCCTGCATGAAATAACGAGTGAATGTTGGGTGGTAAAATGACAAAATGTCCATAAGATGAAATTATGAATATAGTGGAAAAATATGATGTTAAGATGGATACATATTCATACTAAAATGAATAAAATAAGAAATAAGAATACAAGCCACTAAGTGGTGGTAGTGTCGATTGAGGATAAAATCAGGACAGCCTAGGTGGTAGTGATAAGTTTCTTAAAGAGGCTCCCGTTCATAAGAGTGAGGAGATCTCAATAAAACAAGTCAGAAGAGAGGGAAGACCAAAACGAACATGGCCTATGGCAGTTGTTAAGGACCTAGATACTTTAGATCTTCCAGTAGTAACAAACCAAATGAAGTGGCTACAAAATATTTTCGAAGTCGATCCTAAATGTACAGGGAACAAGGATAATTTTGTTGGTGGTGGGGATGAAAAATTGTAATATTACTCAATCATAAGACTAAAATGCTTAAATTAGTACAGAAAGTAGTCACTATAACAGCTAAGTAACTACTAAGAAAGAGGTGATAAATCGTAAAGGGATATATTGATGATAGCCTCTCAAAAGCTTACTCTATCATCATCAGGGTCCATTCTGTCCCTCAATCTCATTTCTAGCATCTCCTTTCCAAGCCAATCAACTGAACTAGATGATCCCTTGAAACCATTAGAAGATCTTGAACTGCCAGCTCCTCCATGTCCTAGGCCAGAAGATGCCATGAGTGATTAATGTATTTGAATCTGCTCCTTTCAGAATAATTATTTGTGATGCAGCTATCTTCCTATCCATATGTTCTCTTTTCAGGGTAATCGTTTTTTATGCTTCTTTCCATCTCCATGAAATTCCACTGTACCTAACATATTAACAAAAATCATGTCAAGGTTGCAAAGACCGTGCCAGGTACGAATAAGAGAAGGCGAGAAAGTTTGGGTTTTGCCTTCAGATAAAATTATGGCAAGTAACACAAACAGCAGAAAGTAAAAACTTATTTTCCACTCCATACATCGAACACCAATTCTGCTGCCCAGGATAGAAGTATTGGGTAGAACAATTCGACCAGCCAGAATAGAATCAGATCTTTCATATATATTTTTGTAATTTCATGTAAACCAACAATAGCAACCACAAGCAGATAAGATTGGGCAGAAGAAGTTGGTTATACGGCCCTTTGCCACCAAATATTTTTAAAGAGTTAGTCAAATGGAAAAAAGATCCATACAATATTGTAAATATTAACACTGAAACATTTGATGGGAAGTAGGAAAAATGCATAATATCTTGAACAATTGTTCCATTTCTGTATTCAACAAATGTAAATGGCAGAGTGACGTTGATATTACAAAAGACTATGAAATTCCCCAAATTATTTATACAGATCTTATCAAAGTTTCATGCTTTTAGTTTTGTAACGCTACCACGTAAACAAGACAGTTACTATATAGAAGTGCTTTTGCCAAGACATAATACAATCTGGAAAACAGAATACAAGCCTCCAAGTCCAACCACACAAAAGTAAATAGTGATGCATGCTTTTTTGTTTCATGGAGCAATATCTATTCTCGCCAAAGTTTCTCTTGGGCTTATTTATTTGAAAGTAAACCGCATTATATCTTCTTAAAGGATGGTTATTGGAACACTACCTTCTACCACATGCAGTATTCTGCAGATTATTTACCAAAAAAAATAAATAAGTAAATAAATAAATAAAAGGTTGTATTCAAAAGTTTATGATACGAAACACTCCAGATAATTTTCTTATGTTTCACTTTTGGTTGGTATATGAAAGGATTTCTAAGCCCAATATTGATCCCTTTGGGTCTTGGCCATAATGGCTTTTTAATTGATTTTGACGACGGAGCATTTTCATTGACTCTATAATTCTAATGAGTCACAAGACACATGCAATACATCTATACAAGAGCTTGACAAGACAATAGACAATCTGGAAAAGTAGATTCAACTTTTAAGTCCAACTACATTAAGTAGTGATTGCAGGTGTTCAGTGTTTAAAAAGGCTAAATTAAATATAGAGGTGTCAGCTTGAAGCACTTTAAGTTGTAAACTTCAATAAAATCATTGGATGGAAAAAAAGAAAAATAACATATTTAAAAATTCGTAAATAATAGATTTCAATAAAATTAAGATTCTACTTTGTGAATAGAAATGTGAAAGGCATATGAAGATAATTAATAACCTACTAAAACTAAAAAAGTGCAACTTCACTTGAGGTGTTTATCGTATTTAAGTTGTAAGAGGAAGGGCAAGTCTGGTTTCACTTGTTCTCTTCTATAAATTTCAATAATTTCCTTTCTGGTTTTTAGAGTTGTAAGAAAACCTCAAAACAGTCGGAAGCTATTCAAAAAAGCCCAGAAAGTTGAGGTAATTAAAAGGGAAGGCACAGAATTTGGGGTGACCCGAGCTCTTAGCAATACTCAATAAGTACCAAATTTGAGCTATTACTTTGTTAAAGCTAAAATCCATAAATGCTGTGATGCGGTGAATTTTCTAGTTAGGTCATCGAATAAAATCCTAGATGTGGGAACAATTCACAATTCCTCCTCCCAAATTATTTTAGCAGCCAAAAAAATATACGGAGAAGATAGTGACAGATATAGCATTAGATCATTAGATAATTTGCCGTCTGCTTCCAGATAAACAATTTACCTAATCAAGTAGATCTAAGTCTTACACCACTATAATTTATCTACACAATAATCCTGCCAAGTTAATGAAGTTTCCCTCTACTTTAACTTCATCGGAATTACTCTAATAGCAACGATCAGTAAAAAGTACATCAAACTCTACATCAAACTGTTTCAAGTTTCGAATTCCATAAAAAAAATAACGCATATTCACTTACCTGGATTAAGCTTTCTGCAAATCCGGAGCAAATTACAAGCAATTACCCAACCCTTGAACTCCCAAAAAGAAAAAAAGTGTACACTACTTGCAAATATTATTTTAATTCAATCCTTACCAAATTGGAGATTTTGAAGGGGAAAAAAAAGAAGAAGAAGATGAGATCAGAACCAAAGAGCGTGCACTGTTGGTATTGATTACAATTGCATTCTTTTTACCGTTATTACCTTTTCTTTTCTCTTCTCTATCCCTAACTTCTACTGTATTAAATGGAGGAACTTTTTCAAAAATAAAAAAATAACTTTTCCTCTCCACATATTTAGGTCCCTTTGATGTAAATTTTGAATAATAAAATTTAAGAAAAATAGTTTTTCAAAGAATATCCTGACAATATAAAAGAGGCAGTTTTGGTTAACAGCTGTCAATTGCTCCTAACGTCAACCAAAATGACGTCGTTTAAATATTTGCCGTTATTATCTACTAGCAGTACCTTTACCGCCTTCTCCACTCTCGTCGTCATTGATATTTTACTTCTTCTCCACCTCACTACTTTTCTACTGTATTTTCATTCTCAGTGAACAAAAAAGGTATGAAATCTGTTACTTGACTACTTCTATTTCTTATTCTTACACTTGTAATTTGTCATTGTCGCACCTATAAGTATTATGTCTCTTCAATTGTTTTCTAGTTTTCATTCATATGTGTAAGAGTAAGATTATGATTTTTACACATGTAAGAGTAAGATTATCTCCTCCATTATTTTCTGATTTTAGCGACTGTTTACTGGTTGTTTACCGCAAAAAATTGTACTCTTATAGTGGTCTTGGTGTCTTCGTTCTAGAGACAGAGACATTGTGTGCGAGATGGAAATACCAGTGTTGTGAGGTGTGTCGTTTCTACGTCCGAGATTCCGTTGGGCAAGGAGAGGCGCATCATGTCTGGTGCTTTCGTGTTTCACGTAGACATGCATGTGTCTCCGTTGCTGACGGAGACACCGTCCGTGTCTCCGTGTCTCACGGAAACAGTATGTGCCTCCGTGTGCATGCGTGTCTCTCCGTGCGCAATGGAGACATGACCGTTTATGGAGATGGCGTGTCACTGTGCGACGGTGTTTTTGACCCGATGTTTTCTGCGCGACACGGAGACGTGGATAGGCAGGTGTGTCTCTATGTTGACACCGTGTCTTCGTGTCTATGTGCAACACGGAGACACGAGGAATGTGTCATGGAGACACCGTGTCTTTTCGTGCTTGCAGAGCTTTAGCAAGACGGATAGGCAAATGAAAGGTGTTTTAGATTTTGGTTAGCATATTTGTACTGGTTTTTTTTTGTGTGTGTGTTAATACTGATTTTAACCTCTTTGTATTTTTATTTAGTTATTTTTTTCTATTGTTATATGTTTTTACAGAGTAT
>CAIGRK010052865.1:0-17815 GCA_903798315.1 Fraxinus greggii | reverse complement strand
CCACCCCCGAAAATATTATAAATAAAAAAGAAGAAGCCAAAAAAGAGGGAAATAAAGAGCCTTAGCTGGCATCTTATAGTATCTTTCTAAGAAGTCATAACATGGTGCTGAAGTCTTGGGGACTCTCATGGAGTACTTGGAATGATAGTCGGAGATGCAAAATTCACCTTCAACTTTAGCAACTTCCGAACACTATCCGGCTTCCTCATGCAGGATCTCAGCTGCAGAGCGTCATGCTCTGGGATTGTTAAGCGCTGACGCCCATTTCTCGTCACGACACTATCAAATAACGAATCAATCTGATAATCAGTTTTATCATGGTTCAAAATCTCACGAGCACTATTCCATGATTCATAGAAGGATGACCTGTACAAACTCCCATCAGAATCTTGGTCCTGATGATCATGAGAGTTCATATTATCAAACTGTCTTAAGTTGTATCTGTCATTCGGTAGATGCTTTGGAGTCACTCCGGNCCTCATGCAGGATCTCAGCTGCAGAGCGTCATGCTCTGGGATTGTTAAGCGCTGACGCCCATTTCTCGTCACGACACTATCAAATAACGAATCAATCTGATAATCAGTTTTATCATGGTTCAAAATCTCACGAGCACTATTCCATGATTCATAGAAGGATGACCTGTACAAACTCCCATCAGAATCTTGGTCCTGATGATCATGAGAGTTCATATTATCAAACTGTCTTAAGTTGTATCTGTCATTCGGTAGATGCTTTGGAGTCACTCCGGCCATTGATTTGATCGGAGAAGTATGATCGTTATCATGATGATGACGAGGATTATGACGACGATGAAGAGGATGACGATGATCATGATCATAACCTGATTGATTTCTTCTCGAAGAATTCTGATCATGCTGCGGTTTTTTAGACTCCAGCAATTTGTGCATGGTACAAAAAGGTACGAGATAAAACACTTTCCCTGGTACTAAAACTGATTCGGGGCGTACAGAAATCCAAGGAAACTGAAACACATCAGGCCTTGCAATGCAGTGTCTGGGGTACTTCTTCATGATGTCGGCTGCAATCACCGGCTCTCGATAGATCTCGACGTACCGGCCAGGATGCACCAGCTTTAGAAGATCATTATCTCTTACTGAAACTCCCATTTTTCTGGGTTTCTGTAGAAGAACCAAGGGGGAGGGGAGTTGGACGCACAAATAATTCTTAATATAGGAAATTTCTTGATCATAGCGTGACAAATTTTTTGACGTGGTATCTTAAGAAATAGCTTAGGAATCGGTGGGGTATTCTTAGGAAATTCCCCTTGTGAAGAATTTACAAAATAAATAGTTGTTAACAAGGATATTTCTTGTTTTCATGTGAAAATCCTGGTCCTATTGTTCTTATATTTCTATGAAAATTAAAAGCAGCAAATTGACAAAAATTTATTTAAAGACTTATAAAAATGTATATTGTATTGAATTGATCTTTGGATGACTTCAAAAGGTAATCTCACTTTTATATATAAATTTTTTTTTTTTTTTTTACATTTTCGAGTTTCTCCCGTCTTGTGGCCCATACAAATAGCACTGACATTCTTCAAATGTCCACCTGTGGTTATTATACATCGGGTACGGTGAAGTTAAAGGCTGGAAACGGGATTCACTAGGTAAGAATTGTCAAATAATTTTTCTTTTATGTTTGATTAGGGAAAATTAGAGCAGAGGACCTTAACTATTGAATTTAGGGTTAATTTTAATTTTGGTAACTGAACTTTTGTGAATGCTTTAATTGGATCGCTCATGTTAATTTTTATCAATAATATCACTAACATTTCCATTCATATTTGATAATATCAATCGGATAATCAACAATTCTATTTTTCTGTTATTTTCAATGTTCGTGACTTTTCCACATGAATGAAACTAGGATTGATTGATCATTGATAGACATTAAAAATAATGGATCCTTGATGATTCAAATATATAGTAGACATTCAAATTCCCCATGGCAAATACTGTTATGGCTTTCTTTTTTAAAAAAAAATAAAAATAAAAAAATTATGTGAAGTGAATTAAGAGTAAATTTTTGTCAACTAATTGCTTCTCTAATATAATTTAATAATAAATGTTGAGAAAAGCGGAAGATATCGGATAACTCTGATGCCAATTTGTTGAACATGATACAAGATTATAGGCACAATAGGAAGTAATTAGTTAGAAAAACAAAATAATTTGCAGAGAATGAAGATTTTATTAGAATATGGAAAAAGAATATAAATATTTTGTATTTGTGTTTGATGGATATTGTTGAAGATAAATGATTTTTTAAATAGTGATATGATGGAAAATATATGGTTAAAAAGTAAGGAAAAATTATTGATATGATGAAAAATATTATTTTATTAAAAACTGTGTAATTAAAAATGAGTTATAAAATAATGTATTTTAAAAGAATATATGTCAAACAAGGCTTACAATGTTTTTAACTTCTTATTAAATTATAATGAAGAGCTAACTATATATATGGAACAAATAAGGGATGTCCAAACCATAATAGTGGAGTTGTAGTCGAAGTAAAATACAAAAAACAATATTAAAAATGAAATAAGAGACAAAACTAAAAAGCAGTACTATGGCGCCGCAGTACTGGCTTACTGTTTTAATATACAGCTATCAACGCCCAGGCAACCGCCGCCCCGTCTCCAATCCAAACACATTTCTAAGATATTTTTCTTCATTCCAATGTCATCTTCAAGTTCAATATAAATTTCAACTAGAATTTGACATGCAAACTTAAATAAGATTCAGCAATATCATTCTAAATAGAATTCTTTTTAATATACATTTTAATTAGAACTCACAATTATTTTTAACAAATAATTCCGGACCACATCAAAATTCAAATAATCTCCACCTTGAGATGAATTTCACTACAATGAACATAGTTTCAAAAATTCTCGACCTTAGACAAATTTCACTATATGGAATAAACTTAAACTCTTTAATGGAAAACACAAACGATCTTCTCCATTAAAATTCCAACTGAAAATATTCTCCAATTCTACTACTCCAATTAGGGGCAAACGTGATCTAATGACCACCAAACAAAGATGAAACATGCCCAGTAACAGAATCACAACTGAATGCATCTTAGATAGAATCAACACCCTTAACCGCATTCAAATTATCATCTAAATCAGCAGAATTGGACCTACGTGAAATCTTATAGCCAGAAATGGGTCTATTACTAGTAACTAAATACAATGACACCGCCGATGATGATGGCAATTTACCCATAATTTCTAAATTCAACTAAAATGTATTCCTTAAAGAAGATCACAAATTAGATTTCAAGATATAGAATCTAATTCCTTAAAATATGATGATTGCTCAAAAATTCTGTATAACACCGTAAGATATATAAATGAGATTTTCTATGTCCCTTTAACAAAACACGGGCTCTTTAACTAACATTCATAACTCCACCTTCAACAGTATACATATACCTTTTTAATCAAGAGTACTTAAAAAGATAAGATTTTTCTTCAAATTTGGAACGTGCATTATTGTATCAAATGTTCTAACCGTCCCATCAAATATCGTTATTCTGACTCGACCAATAACAACTTTTCGACAAGGTGTATTATTATCGGTCATAACAACACCTTTTGAAACTTCTTTATATGTTGAAAACAAATCTCAATTAGGAGTCACATGAAAAGTGCAAGCTGTATAAAAAAATCCAAGTCTCGTCAGGTTTAGAGTTGTAATCAGATGTAAGTAATATCTCTTAGTCACTTTTAGGATTTTTTGCAATACTTACTTCCCCTAAAGCTTGTGATTGTTGATTTGCAATCAATTTTGATTTATTCTGCAACTTATAACAATTATTTATCAAGTGCCCATTTTTTCTTGCAATAATTACAAAATTTGAAATTAGATTTTAACTTGCCCCTTGAACATTACCATCAACAATGAAACCATCTCCATGACCCTTAAATGTTACAAGATGCTTCATCTTCTATTTTGAATATAGAGTATCATGGATTTCTTCGATGGTGAGAGTATTATGATTATATAAAATCGTGTCTCTAAAAGACATGCATAAAGCCGGGCCAATGAAAAAAAGTAAAATCAATCCCAAATCTTTTTCATCATATTTGACTTCTAAGGTCTCCAAATCAGCGACGATTTCCTTAAAATCATCTAGGTGATCCTTAAGAGATGTATCTTCTGTCATACGATGAGAATATAGATGTTGTTTCAGATACAATTTGCTAGTAAGACTCTTCATCATGCATAATTATCCCAATTTTAACCATAATGTAGTAGCTGACTTCTCCTTCAAAATATCATGAAGAATATTATTTGAGATAGGGCCTTTCAATATCTCCATTATTTTTCGTCCAGAGTCCAAGTTGTGAACATCTTGTCAAATCCCAACAAAGCATTCACTGAATCCATCTGCGTGAGCACTGCTTACGAAAAATCTCGATCTTTCCAAGAATTTCAACACCAAAAGCTCTTATACTAGTTTGTCGAGAAAAATGATATACTGAATAACTTTGATATCAATTTCTTGAAGAAATATGATATTATAGACACAATGCGAAGTAATTGTGATGCAAACCCACGTAGTATTTGAAGTTACAAAACCCATGACAGATTAGATCAAATTCAAGAAAGTGAAGAATTAACGTTTGAAAGAAAGCTTAACCCAATAAGTTATTAAACCAAAGAACTAAAACAATTGCAACAATATCTTAACCTCGTGATTATAAAATTTATGAACCTTACTTAAATTGTTGATCGCAACAAGAATTTAACTCTTGATAAGTTCAAAATAATTGGAAGAAGAACGAGAAGAAAGCGATATGTCTTACAATAATATCTCTCAGATTGTTTGTCTTTACCATGAATGAAATAAGTCATATTTATATGAAACCCATAAAACCTAATTAAAAATGAAATTAAGCATTAAAATATATCAAAAAGATACCGTACAAGAGTTTTAATGAAATTAGAATTTTAGGCGAAATTTGAAACATATGAGTCTAGAATTGCACTATGCGATTGCATAGGTGTAACACCTGCTGTCGCATAGGCCTTTCTTCAACGTTCAGTGATGTTTCGATAAGGATGCATGTGGTCGCACCTTCCATATAACTATACGGTCACATAGTTGTCCCGAACAACTTCTTCCTCTAATTGAATTCACCTATCTCGTTTTCACTTTCAAGCCTAATATGAAATTGTTCGTTGCTTGTTGTGATCGATGTTTTATCCTCCATAACTTGAACACGTAATTACATGGCTTCATTGCCCTTAGTTTTTCCTCAACACACATTGAACCCTTGATAACTTGTTACCTTACTTGGATCCCATCATATTGATCACAAGAATACAAGAGCAAAATATTTGCAGGGAGCTGAGCTTTTATTATAATATAGAAAAAGAATACAAAAATTTTGTGTTTACAATATTTCTAATTTCTTACTAAGTTATAATAAAGAGTCAACTATATATAGAGAACAAATAGGAGATATACAAACCCTAATAGTAGAGTTGTAGTAGAAGTAAGATGCAAGAAACAACATTAAAAACAGAATAGGAGACAAAACAGAAAAACAATATTGTCGCACCACAACGCCACTCTTCGGGTGCAACAGCACCGACTTGTTGTTTTAATATATAGCTACCGCCGTCTAGGCGCCCTGTCCGGCCCAAACACCTTCCAAAGATGTTTGTGCACTTTAATTAAAACTCCTAATTATCTTCAACAAAAAATTTGAATCACACCCAAATTTTAAAAATACAGTTGACCATAAATGAAGTATTATGTGAGTAAATAAATATGAAATTTACAAATCCTCTGGTTTAAAATAGTAGACATCTAAAATTATTGTATCAAAGAAATTCTCTCAATTTTTTTCTTTTAAAAAATTTAGCTAAAACTAATTTATGTAAGTTGAAATGTTTAAGAGTTCAATGTCTAATATAAGTAGTAAGAGTGGGTTTGACGCTCCTTTGAATGGGTGGGGGTGTTGGGGTGAATTTGTTTTTTTTAAAAAATTGAAATGTTTAATGCCCCATATAATACATTTTAGATTTTAAACTACAAGAACTTCGTAAAAATATTCAATTACATGAAAGAAAAAATTAGAAAATTAATTAGGCAAAATTCCATGAGAGGTCCCTGATCTTTCCTATATGCACGACATATAGGTTCCCTATCTATCATTTGTGCGTGCATGTTCCCGGCATTTAAAAAACTGTGGTATCAATGTCCCTAACTGACGTAAAGTGTTTATTTTAAATGATCAAGTGACACTCACGTGATGTCGAGATGATATGAAACATTTCATGAACACAGAGGAATTATACCCTATTTGAATTTCTAGATGGAAGTTGAAGTTATGGTTTGAATTGTTTTGGAATGAGTAAAATCTTTTTGAACAATTTTACCATTCTAGTTTGACATCACATAAGTATTACGTGATTATTTAATGTTTAAATAAATTTTTCCATTGGAGATATAGGCGCTATGTACAACTTTAAATTTTTGGGACATTAGTGCAACAAATGGTAGTTTAGGAACATTGGTGCCACAATTACGAAAGACTGGACACCCATAATGTAATTACATAGAGTGTAATATGTAAAACGTAAATTTATAGAATACGAGATACCTAGTACTAGAAATGATTTAATGCCCACAGTGGGCATGACAACACCAAATGTTGCCACGTCCATGGTGGGTATTATAACGCATGATTGCTATGCATATTAGATCAAAGCCATACAAAGTATAATTACACCTTATATTAAAAAGGGCGATGCGTTATGCAAAACAAATTTAAGAAGTCGTCCATAAAATTTTGGAAACTTGTTGCATGTCTTCATAGGCTCGGTTTGACCTGTAAACACGATAGTTCAGCTCGGCTATGCTCGTGCAATGCTCAACTTAGCCCTTGGCTTGTTTAGACATGAGCTGACTCATTTTTTAAAATTTTTTTTGTTAAAAAAAAAAGAGACAATCCACGAGCTCAAAATAAGTTGACTCATACAGAGTCGAACACTCGACTAAACCCATAACTCGTCTCAATATAAACCTAAATGATCCAAGGGTTGAATCGAGCCGACGAGCAACTCGACCCATTTACCACCCCTATCTTCGTTTTTGGATGGAGGGAGGATGAGAAAGGTAAAGACGAGAAGACCTTTTGAGGTTGGTAAGAGTGTAAAGTAAGACATTGTAAGTGTTGATTGGATGAAAAAACTATCAAAAATTTAAATTGTCCAATAATTTGTTGTCATATAGCAAAGTGTAAAAAATGATATAAAGGATTGTGTACATGTAGCATGATTGCCATTGGTAAAGAAATTATCTTGAGTTACTGTGTACACATGCAAAACTCATGTTGAGTTTGGACGGAGTCCGTTGTTGAGGACAGAAGCTGCTAATTTCCTATAGATATCAAATTGCCAATAATCAAAGTTTGGGATATAAGTATATGAGGGTCAATAGTTAAGGGCCACATCCGCAATTTAGACTTCAAACAAAAAATCTATTTCGCAGAAACATATGTAAAATAAAGGATAATTGCAGCAGCGGTATCAAACCTTTCATTTAGTAGCAGACTTTGTCCAAACCTTTCGTTTGTGCCACCCACAGTATCGAACATTTCATTTGTGTCATTCACGTATCAAACATTTCAAAATGTCGCATTTGAAGTCTAAATGGACGGTTTCTATTAGTTTGATCGTTAATTAACCAAATAATTGACCTTGACAATAATCTTGACTAATTTTAAAAGGTTAAAATGGTAAGTTTACATTTTTTTATGATAAAATAACTAAATTCAAATAATTAAAATTAAAAACCAAAAACTAACTTCATCTTCTCCATCTACTTCACACACCCTCACCCCCAAAACAATCACTTTTTGGGCCAGAAAACTAGCGCAACCGACAATTACAACAAACTCCGACACTCCGAGCTCAAAAAGGCAGTTACACGAAAACCCCCTTTTCTCACTCGTACTGGCTCCTCTGGACCGATTCACAACCAAGTGAAGACCACAGTAATAAATCTCGTAGTAAGTGTAAGATTGAGTTTTGCAGCAATAACAAGAGATGAAATGGTCGCCATTTGTACAAAAAACCACCTTTAATTTGTAAAATTGATTTCAGAAAGTGAAATTCGTTCGTTTTGGTTGGTGGTGAGTAGATGCATAGTTATTGATTACGATGGAGGAGATGGTAGTGGTGGCGAAGGAGGAGATGACAGTGACGGTGATGGTTTTGGGGTGAAAGTAGGTATGTGTGGGGTGGATAGAGAAAATGAAGTTGATTTTTGTTTTTTTAATTTTAATGATTTGATTAGTTATTTTATTATTAAAAAAATGTAAAGTTACCATTTTAGCATTTTAAAATCAGTCAAAATTATTGTCAAAGTCAATTATTTAATCAACTAACAGTCAAATTAACAGAAACCGTCCATTTGAACTTGAACTGCGACATTTTGAAAGGTTTAGTACTGTGGATGGCACAAATGAAAGGCTTGGACTAAGTCTACTAGTAAATGAAAGGTTTGATACCGTTACTGCGATTATCCCAAAAATAAATGAATCTTCCTGAAGTTCAAGCCTGGAATCAATCTCCGGGAGTAACTCTACAGCACCATCAATTATCATTTTGGAAAATTGGAAACAATAAAGATGAGCATTGCATATAAAGATGAACTATGCAGATAAATTGAAACTACCATAAGACGAACTATCAGTTTCCCCATCAAGAAAGTAAAACAAAGTATTATTGCGCCTTCGTGATCAGCAACAAATCTCGTTGATCCTACAACAGCTCATGACTGGAAAACTCCCCAACATGATTTCCAGAATAAGCTCATTATCGTTTATAGTTTATCTGAACTAGTGATGGAATTAAGAGCTAATCAAAATTCATGACGAGTCAAATACTAGATTAACCAAAGCATGCAAGATGAAGATAATTAGGTACCAAGAAAAACAAGCCAAAAGCATCGCCATTACCACAGAAGTAGAAATATGCATCAATCCCCAAAATTATGCAACTAATGTATAACAAGAGGTTTTCAACTTATAATCTCACGTTTTAAGCCGAAGATTTGGTATAGAAATGGATGCCAACAGCCGCACCCAAGATGGCCAGGGGAACCAAGAACTGAAGGAGTTTGATGATGAAGTCAGATGTTTTGTCTTGGTTGTAGTGAGGCTGCTTTGGAGGAGTGTACTGGGTTTTGGTGGGGACAGTTGACGTATCAATGTCACCGACATAAAATTCATCCATCATTGCCCTGGCAGTGCTACTATGTCCAACATCCTCAAAGTCATCAGTTGCATCCTTCCCTGCAGAGAAAAAATCATGGGAATTATCAAAAATCCAATAACCTTGTGCATAATCACAAGTACATATGATGTTGAAAAAAACACAATAACCATCGTCATTACTTAGAGAATATTTTACATTCGACGGTACTACCTGTTGCAGACAACAAAACTTCATCTCCACCAGGATGGTCTTCCAAGAATTTTGTGACATCATAAACCTGCGCAAAAGTTTAAAGCACGGATGACTTCTAACAAGCATAAGGAAACTAAATAAAATGTAATACAAACATGTACTAAATTGAGATGACGTCATGGCACCCTCAATTTTAAGCAACCCCCCTCGTTATCAACACCATACCTTACGAGTCAAATTGCTGTTTAATCATTTGTTCCATGTGGTGTTTTTAGTGATTATGTCCTAGTCTAGCATACAAATTTTTATACAGATACATAAAGATTTGCATCCATTTAGAATTTTTTTCCCTCTTACTTTTGGGGTTAGAGAGACAGAGAGTCCATGCTAAACTTATTCATTGAATTGGTTTTATCGTAATAAGTAACAGGTAGGCATTCCTGGAACCCATTTCAAATGCAAAGTTCATTTCCACAACTTCATTATTACCGAAAAATCCAGTTACAATGATATTTTAGAGTTTGGCATGTTTTCTATATTGGTTGCTGTTGCATTTGCAAAGCGTAAATTATAGACCATTATCCTAAAAATCTTATCCAATCAAGTTTAATCAATTTACTATTTACGCCAGAAATATGTTGCTTCGACTAATAGTAGCATGAAGATTATTATTTTCCTATCCATTTGCCATTACTGAACAAATAACACGTTACTTGAATTTCGGCTGATACTGCTATACATATATTAAACCACTAAAACATGCCAACACCATTATTTGATCAACAAGAAGATTTATGTTGTTTTTACTAGGAAGAATAGGAATTTCAAGGCACAAATCAATTTCATTCTCTAACTATAGTAGTTCGGTAGTTGCCTTTTCAAACTACTCAAGAGTCAAGAGAGAAAATCCTAATCAACGCATAAGAATCCTTAGCTTTTACTGCAGAGTGAACAAAAAATGAAGATGAAACATCAACCAATTAAAAAATAGATTATGAAGCCCGATTAAGCTGGTCGCTGTTCTATGATGAGAGGAACCAATAATGTAAACCTTCTAAAGTTTATTTTAAAAGGAAAAGTTTTCCATGAGATTCTGTCTCAAATTTCACACTGAATAAGAGATCAGTACAATTGGATCATAACAGCCATAAGTAGAATGCCAAATGGCCATACTGACCCTGTATCAAGACAAATCTTGAATAAAATCTCTATAATCCACATGGGAATTACTGGAATTGAATGACAAATTAATATGATACCAAACAGCAATGAGTAAACTTCTTAGATGCCAAATGGCAATCCCAACATTGCATCAAGACAAATCTTGAATCTAATCTTGAGATTTCAACATGGGAATTCCTGATATTAAACACCGACGAACTAATATGATACAAAACAGCAATGAGCAAACTTCAAAGTGTATTTTCCACAATAGCCAATGTGATTGCACTTGAATAAACAAATGCACATGCATGATTAACTCAGATTTTCAGTGAACCTGGGCAGGTCAGCCACAGATACTCTTGAAGACAATTTACTCCTATTTTTTACTTCAGATGTATGCAAAATAGGGCAAACCATTCAAGTTAATTATCCAATAAAATATGCTACATTCTGAAAACAGAACAGTCTTGAAAATTATGCTCCAACAACTACAATTTCTCTTGCCGAATCAATGGCATAAATTCCTAAGGCTTTACATGCGAATAAAATCTATTTACTGAAAATAAGTCCCCAGCACTGATCAGATCAGATCAAGATGATCTATATTGTTGTCAAATATATATATATATATATATATATATATATATATCACTTGTGCCGTATAATATAATTTTCAGAAAAGATAGAATCAGATTCAAACATTCAAAAAAAAAAAAAAACTCGAAAAATTGAATCCTAATGAAAAATCACTTCAAAATCACAGCAACCAAAAACCTAAATCAAGATTACATTTTTTAACAGATCTAGATATTGCATACGTGTATTAGATCGAACCCATTTAAGTACAATTAAAAGGGTACAAAAGTTTCAGTGGAATTCAGAAGAATTCTCATACCTTGCCATCAATGATGAGCCAACAGTCCTTGGCGTTATTGTGCTCAGAAACCTCAGCCAAGGAAAACACTTTGCTCATTTTATGAAGAATTAAAAGGTGGTCTGAACGCAAAAACGATTCGAGTAGGTCGAAAACTCTTCAAGACCTGCAAGAGGGCTTGAGAGAGAGAAGTGGGCGTGTATTTGGACGGAAACAAAGAGTGCGGTAGGAGAGTGAATGGGGTTGGCGAGTCAATTTTTTCGGATGCGGGGTCGGTAGGTGAACAAAAAGAAGGGCCGTCAAATGTCAAATTTCAACCATTACAATAAATTGTATTTAAGATATTGTGCTTTGTGTAATTCCTCTCTGACTCAAACGAGCTAATAAACGTTACTTTTTGAACTTTTAGTGATATTTTTGGTTAGAGCATAAATGACCTCTTTTGAGGGCACATGTGAAAAGTCTTACTCCTCTATTTGCTCATATTTAGCTTCATTTAAGTCAAAGTAAATATTTAATTTTAAACTTTCATTTCATGGAATTCATAAATTTTTATCCATATATTTTATCAAGTTATATCATAATTTATTAAAAATCTACTTTTAATCTCTACTAAACGAGGACTTGATGTGTTTGACACCCATTTTGAGTTGAAAAAATTTTTAGAATAGTGATTGATGAGAAGAATGTGTGATGAAAAAGTAAGAAAATGTTTTGGATTTATGTGTAATATTATTTTATTCATAGAATGTATAGTTGAAATAAAGAATGAGAAATAAAATGAGTTTCAAACATGGCTAATGTTTTTGTTTCTCAATGGCTTGCTTTCATATTTGTGTAATTCCCCTTTGACCCAAACTACCTTATACACGTTACTCTTTGACCTTTTAGTGATATTTTTTGTCAGAGCATCAATGTCCTCTTTTGAGGGCACATCTGAAATGTCTTGATGCTACTGTATATGCTCCTTAATAATTTAAGTCAAAGTGAATACTTAATTTTAATCCTTTATTACATGAACTCATAAATTTTATCAATTGCTATCATAATTTACTAAAAATCTAATTTTAATCCCTACCAAACAATGACTTATTTTTTTTGTTTCTCGATGGCTTGTTTTCGCATTTTGGCAATTCACACTCACTCTTGTGTATCGCATTCTAGTTCTCAACTCTCTTAAATAACGACAATCATGTATAAGAATGCTAAGACTTGTCAATTAGTTATTAAGAATGACCAATCGACTTAATCGTGTAGTAATGAGGTACATATACTTTACATCTTACGTGCCATACATATTTAACTGGATGTGTAGAGTTCTTTTTTATAATTTCTTTTGATGTCTTACATTCATTAAGCATGATGAGTCAACCCTATAAACCTTAAATTCACCAAAAATATCGATTGCATTGTACGTACAGGGTGTGTTCACAGGGTGACGTGGCATGAAAAAAAAAACTGAAACCCCAAATTAAAATTTTATCTCACGTCTATTTTTCCCTAAACTGAATTCAAACCCTGGACACCGTCTCCAAAGCCATTGCTTTCGTTCACAACGGCGAAACAAAATAGTTGGACTTCTCTTCGCCTATGGCTGAAGCAAAACAAGTGAAAAAAGTAACGCAGAAGCATTACCCAAAATACCAATCGAGATTTAAAGGAAGCGAGCCCTATTGTTCACTTCCCCCCACCGCGAAACCACCACCACCACACTGTTCTCCTCTTCCAGTCGTTGCAAAACAACCATTGAAGAACACATCTCCTTCAAGCATAGTTATAAAACCCGGCCCAGACTGGTCGGTCGAGCGGGAGAATCAGTGACACGGGCTCTTGCCTAGGTCGGGTAGATTAATTTAATAGGAATGCACATGACTCGATCAAAAATTGACTTTGACCAAGTTAATCGACTGTTTTGACTGATTTAACCCGATCAGTTTACCAATTTTCAAAATTGCCTTTTAAAATTTTGGGGGTCCAAGGTACAAAACCTTGAACCTCTAAGGAAAACAATTAGTTCCTCATCATTGGAGTTGTAGAGTACTTCAATGTCTTTTATGTACAATAATTTATATATATCTAATAAGTTAGCTATGCCATCAAGTTTATAAAGGTAACAGTGGAGTTGATTTTGTTATAAAACTTAGACCTAGATGTATATAACATAATTATCGATGCCCAATTGCAAATAAACACTCGTGTGAAGATTTAGTGAATAGAAAAGCTTTTAGTCGAATTCGCTTGTTTGAGAATTCCGGAAGGGAGCCTGAGAAAGGGGTGGAGTTGGTGAGATTGATAGAAGAAGATATGAATATTCTTGCTCTATTCTCTACTGCAGCAAAGTGTTTAAGAGGAACTGTGAGAATGGCTCAGGTTCTTTAAGAGGATATGCATATTGTAGGTGTTGTGATTTTAAGTTTTGAAAACTAAAATATTGAACATGAATTATTCTCGATTTTCTTAGTTTGTGTATTATTGACATTCATTTTATGTGGTTGTTTTGCATCTCAAAATGGGAGCAATGAATGTTGGAGTTTGTCACAGCCGCAGAAGCGAGGGGGCACTACTTTGGGGAATGCCCAAGAAAACATTGATGCACACGGTACACACATAGATTTCAGAAATGTTTTGAGGTTTAAAAAGGTATACGTAACAAAGGGCGATTATTCAACACTTCCACTAACTGTGGATTTTAGGAATGGGTCATACTAGGAGAATCAAGCGTTGAATCAAGTATCATCAATCAAATGGTGAATCCTACGGCCAAGGAGGACGTCGATGATTTGTCAAGTATCACTAATGACTGTAGATTTTACGAATGGGTACTAGGAGAATCAAGTGGCAAATCAAGTATCATCAATCAAGTAGTGAATCCTACGGTCAAGGAGGACGTCGCTGATTTTTCAAGCATGTTTGGAATGCTAGCTCGAATGATGGACAAACAAGACGTCGAGATTTTATTGAACGTGATATTCCACAAGGGAAAAGGGAGCGAGGAAGGGAATTGGAAAGGAAAGGGGCCGGCTTGATTAGTAGTGATGAGGGAATTCTAATATTATTGTAATTTGTATTTGATATTGGGAAATGGGTGTAAACTTTGTTCCTTTTATTATGTTTGGCATCAGTATTTCTCATTCTTGACGTTGAGTTGAGTTTTGCATTTTATGTTGAAGGTGAATGGCTGAAATATTGAATAATAGTGGAAGAGTTTAATGAATGAAGTTATTGTAATTTGCATTGCCGTGATGTTTGAAATTTCCCGTTAGCCATCCACATAATTGGTCCAAGTTGATGTATTAGACTTTACAAAGCAAAATTGAAAGAGACCTACGGCAAAGAAATTTCATTGAAGTCATTACACGGAATTGCAAAATTTTTAAAACCCCTTACGATATCCACCTAACACTTTTACAAACAAATATAACCAAGTTTCCAAAATTCATCACTTTCACATGTTATAAATAATTGAAAAATTGATTCACAAATACGTAGCTTCACAAATACGTAGCTTCACAAATTTTCCAAAATCAATAGATTTAAAAACCAAGTGATCTCTTCTATACTAATATTTTTGCTTGATGCTACAAAACAAAAAAATACATATAATACGAGATCATATGAGGATTTTCTGGAGTTTATTAAAAAAATACATAAACATTAGTGGATTAACTAATGGCGATAGTCGAATTGCATAGGTCATGTTAAGCAAAGTGGGACATGCATCAACGTGTTGTAAACTATAACAACGTGCATGTCTTCACCTGAACAAAACCCAACTCCATTTGACCCGTTCAGAATCCTATGCCACCTTGATGTAGTAAATAGGGGTAATAGTTCTGAATTGAATGACCTAACGTACAATAGGAAAACTAATACGTAAACACGAAATATTCATATTGAGTTATAATGATTTAAACATGCGTTCACCTTGAGAATTGAATATAACTTTTGTAGACAATGGACTATCAAATTGGAAGATAATAATTGGAGAATTGAATATAACTTTTGTAGACAATGGACTATCAAATTGGAAGATAATAATTGTTGGGTAAACACACGACTTTCGATGTCACCCTACATAAAAAAAAAAAGCAAATAAACCTTCAAAAAAGTAAAAAATAAAATAGAATAAACATACTAACCATCAAGAGTTGTGGAGAACAACGTTGGTTGTGAATACTGTTGTTTAGAGGTCAGAACATTGGTTGTAACCTCTGCCAATGCCTTACTATCCTTTGCTTGATGTCGAAGTGAACTGCATTTACATCGAAATTTCTTTAGCGCGCCCTTTCTCTTCGATGATTTAGGATCATGTACATCCAATTGGAGTTTTCTTCGAAATTTCTTTGGCGCGCCCTTTCTCTTTGATGATTTAGGATCTAATACAATCATGCTGGAAGTATTTTGCAAATCAGTACGCTGAGATGCTAACTGAATAATATGTTGCGAAATGACATTACTTCCAATACTCGACTTGTTCATCATAAGCTCCTTAGCTTGAGATTTTATCCAGTCCATTATTTTATGCGTCCGCCCTTCATCAACTGTAGCAAAATATGCCACCTGCCCAAACCCTTGACACATATTGTTGTATCTCAACTATCCAGGAGTACTAACTTAATGTAGTTCACTGCGACCCTTTTACGTGCTTTACTGACATCTCTCATCCATCTTCGCAGTATATACCTCTCTGGTAGTGATATGACGTCGTTACGGATTAAGACTACAATTGCATGCCTGCAAATTATTCCCTGGAACTCGGACAAGTAGAATCTGCAAATAATTTCGCATTTCTCTCTTTGAAATGAGACAAAAATCGTTTCTCTTCTGGTGCTTTTAGTATATGACATCGTCCAATACCTCATACATAGTCCCCTCAACATTCTTATGAAGCGGATATCAGGTCGCAATAAACCTTCCCCATGAACTCATTTTGAACTTCCTTGAATTTTGAAATTGTGTAAACTAACTCAAATTGTTTTTTCAATTTCATAATTTATTGCACACGGTACCATTGCGAGAAAGACTTGAAATCAGTTTGAAAATCTTTCTTAACCTTATTTCTCAGTGTTTTTTCGTATTGCTTGACAAATTGCTTCAATGCGCTCTTCAAATGCACATACTCATTGAAAAATGCATTCATTCTCTCACTTTGTTGTGTTGTAGACTTCCTTGTCCAGAAAGTGATTTTCGAAGAGTAAGGAACCCAATGATCTATGTTTGCGTAGAGACCCGACAACCGGTCATTACTATGTAAGTCATACGTAGAAGTTATCATTCTCCAACCTTTTTAAAATTCTTCTACCATATGCTAATCATATACAAATCCGTGTATTGTCGAAAATATCGAAGACTTATCAACGTGATAGCCAATATTTTTTGGCAACTTCTTGAAAATGTGCCACAAACATCGTCTATACTTCATGTTTAGAAAAATGATCTGAATTGCATTTTGCATATCCCTTTCTTGATTAGTATGCATACACTGAAGCTTTGTCATGAATAGCCAAACAAAAGTATCATGTCCTCATTCGATAACAAACCACAATCAAGCAATGTTGACTGTTTGTAATGATTTACACCAACAAATGGGGCGAAAGGCATGTCGTACTTATAAGTAAGATAAGTCGTATCAAAGGTGACAACATCGTTGAACTCTTTATACACTTATCTATACCTGTTATCTGTCTGAAATACATTCATAAGCCATGACTCGTCATATAAGTCTATAATGAAGTAAAATCCTAAGTAATGTGCTTTCATCTTTGAAAAGTAGGTTTGTATTGCTGCGACATCTCCTTCTCCAAGTCGCAATTGTTTCATTTGTTCAACATAGTTTCAACAATCGTTCTCCATGCAAGTCATATTCACATATCCCCCTACTTCCACATCTGTGGAATTGTAAATTTTGTGCATTGAAATTCCTAACATATCATTCACCTCAAGCTTGTGTTTCACATTTGCAGTCAATTCTAGGTTACATTGATACAACCTAGACTTTGAAGGATTTGCTTTATGATTGTGATCAAGGTGAACTATGTTATTCTTCAGTTTCCATGACTATCTGAAGATATATAGATATCCTTGCTTTACAATCTGTCTAATTTGTTGGTTGCGGTTTCACAGAACCTCTTGTATTATAGCTTCTTCGACTTTTATGGCTGAAAAACGCGGGATTCGACCCATCTACACCTAGAGGGGGGGTGATTAGGTGTAAACGCGGAATTAAAAATCTAATTAACTAGCAACAAGTCACAAATTAATTAAGTCTAGGTAATTAGTCATACAAGTCAAGTTTTGCCTATCTTGAATTACC
>CAIGRK010052843.1:0-10827 GCA_903798315.1 Fraxinus greggii | reverse complement strand
AAAATCGGATTAAAATTGAAAAATTAGCCGTTATTGTTGACTTTTATTAGACGAGTGAGACCTAATAACGACTATATTTTCAATTTTAATTGGCTTTTAATCTCTACCGAACAAGCACTAAGTTTTTTTTGTTCACATAATTGCCAATTATAATATTGAACCTAACAGAAAGGAAGAAGCATTTTTTAAAGTTTTTGATCAATTTTCTCCCAAATGAAAAAAACGAAAAATTGATAAAATTTTGCAGATGAACTCTGCTGTATATAAGATAAGTAATTATAAAATTTTGTTATTTCTAGATATATATATAAGATCAAAAGATACTATTAAAGACCACGTAAGGTTTCATAATTTACATACAAGATTCATAACACAATTGTATCGTATAAATGCATATTTTAACATGAAATAGAACAAAGAGTTTAACCTTAAAGCTCTGATAAAAGAATTTTGCAACATACTTGAGCACAAGTTCAGTTCAAGAATTCTCACTTGAAAAGGATGAATTTCCAAGATTTTCATGGTTGAATTACCTTGCTGTTCTGTGTCCAAAAGTCTTCATTTTGTTGCACTCCTATGGCTCCAATTTCAATCATAACGAAAGGAAATTATTATCCACAATCTAAGTGCCAAGATTTATGAGTTTTTATGCTAAAACTATGGTTCTAGGGCTTTTCCAGTTTTGATGTTATTTTCCAATTTTCCCCATTTTCTGCCATCTTTTTTCTTTCCCAAAATTGCAAAACCAGTTTTGGAAGTTGTGAGGGGTTGATTGAGGTTGAGGGAAGTTGAGATTTTGAATTTTAACTTCAAAACATTCCCTCAAGTCAACTTTAATGTTTTGCAGATCACCTCACATGGACGATTCCCGACCCAATATTTATCCCACTCTAACAATAAATAAATCATTTTATCTAAAAACTTAAAATTATTATAGTGTGAAGTGTGAACCCCCTATCTCTAAAACTTAATATTTTAAATTAAGTAGTTATTAGTGCAAGTAGAAGTCATAGGTTCAAATTCTACTCTCCGGTGCTCGTGAAAAGTGTCACATGACATGTTGAACACAATTTAGTTAGATAATTCAGTCTTTTTTCTAATAGATTAAACTTTTGGATGACGTTTCTATAAATTTAAACTGCCAATTTGATGGATAGTTTATAATCCCCACAAAAAATGTCAATAAAAAAACTTGTGCCTCTAGTCGAAGAAATAAATAAAGATAAAACTAACTAGCTGCAGTCAAAACTTATATGTAGCTTGATATACATCAAGGTCATGAATGAAGTGCCAAAATCTTTTCTTCCTTTAACCTTTGCAGGCATTATATGGGAGAGGACTTGGATTCTCTGAGCTTGAAACAACTGCAAAATTTGGAACATCAGATTGATGTTTCCCTTAAACACATTCGATCTCGCAAGGTAAAAGTTGTTATTTATTAGCCAAAAACATAAACTATAATAGAATTTTTCTGTAAAATAATGAAATCACTGAAATCTCGAGTCTCTCCGTTCTGCAGAATCAACTAATGCACGAGTCTGTTTCTGAGCATCAGAAAAAGGTCAGAACTTTAATCTTCCATTTTATTGAAAATACACATTATATTTACGTTGTTTCTCCGAAGAAACACTAGAAAGAATTCTAAGGATGATCCATGGTTAAAAGCTTGATCAATACCTGGTTATAGTCCTCTTGCATCTATTGCTGAAGGATACAAATTTGATTGTGAAGTAATAGATTTGTGAAATATAGTGGCAAAATTTTCAAAATAACCCTTTTGTAATAGAGAATGTGAAAAATGATTATTTTTTAACATTTTTTTTTTTTGAGGGTGGTTATATTGCCACTATAATTTTATTTGTTATACTACATTTTAATTGTAGATAAAGTCCTCAATCTTTGCTCATTGTAGCAATTATTTTCTTATTTTTTTGTCAAATTCTTATTTTCAACATTTCATTAATTAGAGCATCTCATCCTTGATGATAATTAATGTTAAAAATATTTTTTCATACTTTCTTATTTATTTATTTTTTAAAATATGATGGAAAAATAAGTTATTATATTTTATTTTAATGGACTTTTTGGACATAAACAGTTATCAATCATAAAATGTATTAACCAATGAAAAGTTTAAGTATAAGAATTCCATGACAAATCATATTAGAAACATAAATGCCATAATGATTAAAGATTAATAACTTTAAGTGTAATTAAAATGTAGTTCAAGAAATAAAAATTTTGGTGTGCATATAATTACCTTTTATTTAAAAGGCATTGTATGCTAATCAAATGTTTAATTTTACCTTGTAAAAGCATCTTGGAGATGCTATTTAAAAGTGAAATACTCTATTTTAAAGAGTCATGTCTTAAAATTATATTTTTTAAAATGAAGAATGTATTTAATTCTCTAAATTTGGAGAGCCAAATCATGCATTCCAAATATTTCAATTTTCAATCATTATATATTGACCCAAATAAATATTATACACAAAGGGAAAGGAGGGAAATAATATAATAGTTTGGAGGGCAGATTGGATGGAAGCTAGTGAATAGGAAAAATTAATAAATATATATATTGGGAGTAGTAAAATTAAGTGTTGAAAATAAAGAAGTTGGTGGTGTATTTAAAAATTTTTACTCTCTAAATTTATAAATACTCCCTAAATTGCAAAATATGCTCATTAAAAATAGAAATCTTTTGGAGATGTTCTAAAAGTAGTAAAACGAAATTGTTCATCCTCAACCTTACCGATACCCCTTGCGTCCCAAGACCCGACTCAATGTGTGTCTAGCCCTTGCTCATTTCTACATTTGTGTATTCCTCGTTTCCCTCTCTTGCCTCTCCCTCCATTCCCCTATTATGTGCTTACTAACTCTTGAATAAAATCTCAGCCCAAAATACTTCAATTTCTTCTGTTTTTTTGCAAAAAATATGGATATGGCTCTGGAACGCGAGGAGAATGGGTTGGGGTTGTGAGGTGGGGTGGGGTGGGGTATGAGTAAGGAAGAAGAAGACGGAGGTAGGTATTGAACAAGATGTTAAGGTAAAATCCATGTTGATCAAAGATGAAAATATTACTCAACATATAAAAGCTTGGGTAAGTTTTCGCATGAGCTCCAAGACTATGAGTATGTTTTGATAATATCATTATTTATAAGGAATTTATTCTACATATATAATATTAGTAAGCGGAGAAATGCTATATGACCAGAAGAGAATCCACCAGAATTTGGACAGAACACTCACACGCATGGGTTCCACAGGTTTTTTTCCTTTTTTAATACACGATGGGGCTCACTGTTTATCTCTCTTCTGGTCAATATCTGTGGTTTCCTTTCTATACAATGGGAATCAGCCTAGTAAGCGAGACTATTTGTAATTTTCTCAATTAAACTTGGTCCTCAAACAAATTTGACAATTACAGACGAGAAATGTTTTCAACAAGAACACATTGATGCATGTCATGATATCAAAGTCAACTGCTGTTAATTTAACTCCATCACAATTTCATAGCAGGTTAAAGCATTGCAGGAGCAAAATAACATGCTTATGAAGAAGGTAAACTCTTAAATCCATCCATTATTAGACATTGGCATTTAATGTGTAATTTAACTTGTATTCACATATATACCAGTCAGCAATATTTAGCTAACAAAAATGCATGGTATTCGGATGGAGGTGTCTATTTAATTGTATTGTGTATATACTCCTTTTGCGACGATTATGTAAATATATGTATATGTTATAGATGAAAGATAAGGAAAAAGAATTGGCTCAAACTTCTCAGTTGGAACAACAAAACCATGACATGAACTCTTCTTTTGGTCTACCCCAGCCTTTGAACTGCTTCAATGTCAGGTACGAATATATGTTTTTGAAAATCTTCAAACTTATATTATAATTGTACTGTCAATCTCAAATTATGGAAATCGTTGAAATCCATGCATAAATGAATATGTTAAGGTCGCGTAATGATTTAACATAGATTTCAACATTGGTTAGCGAACATCATGTTATGCAGGCAATAAGTTTGGAAACCATTGTCCAATTATTGTGTTCGTAATTTTGTATATGTGTTTGTATATAAACACAATTGGTAGTAATACTAAAACCATGCTACTCTATGCAGTGAAATATGCCAAGCAATGGGACACAATGGAGAATTTGAAGCTTCACGCCAGCACCAATCATCTAATACAGTAATTCCCCCATGGATGATGCACCATATCCATGTCTAGACGATGTTTGGTCAGCTGAATTGGATAGTGCAGGAAGGAAAAGATATTATGATTTTTTGTGTGGACTCGTTTATGGTCTAATATCACGCACCAAACATGTCCTACAAAGAATTACGAGTAATTTGTTAGCTATGTATCGTCTTTGCTGAAAATAAGCAATGGTATTCATAATACGGTCAAGTCGATTTGATGTGTTGCATAAAAACGAAGGAGCAGTCTATTATATTTGGTAAGTGATCGAATATATATGTAAATGAACACCCCAGTATGCAGCTACTGAAATATTATTATATAGTTTTTGTTGGAATTTGGTCAAGATTGGTTTTAAGTAAAATTAACAAAAGTTGATTTTATATCTACTTCAACCAAATATTCGGATAGATTTCGATAGTCAAATCATGCGAGTGAATATTAGCTTATTCTATTCGTCGATTTTATGATTGAATATGCTTGAAATTTCAAAACGAATTCTAGACGGATGAGAAATTGTTGCTCAAAGTTAGAAGGTTAAAACGGGAATTCAACATATATGACCGTCACTCGAACAACAATCCAGCGCACAGCGAGTGGCAAACTCCCTGCTTTGAGCACTCGAGGGCATGCTGAACGGAAAGCAAACGGCCTGAAGAGCTGCATTCCTTCATGAAACATATCCAATATTGTATCTTGAGAGACGATTGCCAATGTAACACCCCAAATTTTTATTTACTATTTTCACATGGGCCTAAATTAAATGTTGGTAATTTAGCAAATGAAATAGTCAATGTCTAGCCTTGTAGTTGTACCAAAGTCCAAAAGTTGAAGTGATAAAGTCTACCAACTTATTTGCGTAAATGATTTATATGCTTACGTGTAATTTTTAGAATTTATCGTAAGTTGTTTGGGTCGAATATTTAAGTATTTTAGAAGTTGATAAAATATATTAATATTATACTCATTTTTTAGCTCGTGATAAATAGCATAAATTGGGCTCAGAAAAATATTTTTGGACTAGTTATATTCGAATTATTTTGATAGAAAGAAAGTACTCTAAATCCTATATTTTATTAATATAAAAATATGAATAATAATAAAATAATAAAACGAAACTTTCATTTCAATTCAATTCAGTACTGTTACATCGAAATTTGAAAAGATATTATTATTTAATATATTAAACATAATTAATTCATTAATTTTGATAATAATTAATTCAATTAATCCAATAATTTTTTTCCCAATTACCTCAAATGCATTTAGAAAGAAGCAAAACTTTCGTTTCAATTTAATTCAGTATTGTTACATCGGAATTTGAAAAGATATTATTATCTAATATATTAAACATAATTAATTCGTTAATTTTGAGAATAATTAATTCAATTAATCTAATAATTTTTTCCATTTACCCCAAATGCGTTTAGAATTTAAATGTTAAAACTGAAATACCCATTTTAGTTGACTTGAGGTTACGTGTAGGGTGCCAGATTATATATATGTACGTGATCTAATTAGTGTATTTTCACTTCCTATAAATTTTACATACGTGCGTCTACTAAAAATAATTTATTTTAATATTATTCTACAGGTCATATTTTTAGATTTATTTGGTATCAATTGAGATAAGAATACGTAGTGCAAAGTAATAAATTCTTATTTCTTGATGTTTATATAAATTTTGACAACATGAAAATACTATAAGTCCTTCAGGTCGCTTTATATATTAAATCTTTCGGGAAAGACCATTAGGTCAAATATGTAAATCATATGAGATATAGGAATTTTTAAAAAATTCCTTGAGTTATTGGATATCTCGACCAGTTTGCTCTAAATTTAAGAATGTGGGTTTGTTATTTCATTTTATCCTTGTATCGTGCTAAATAAGAATATGCACATATTTTTACTCAATATTTTTCAAAATACTCACTCTAACAATAAATTTTAAAATTAGAACGGGTCGTATGAACACGTGGGAGATTGACCGAGTGATGTTAATGGGGTCGCCAAGTAAAATTTTTAGAAATGATTATTTCAAATTTTATTTTGAGAACATCTTTATGTTAAATTTTGTGCACGTTATTTTAGTAGTTTTTTAGGGTGTTCAAGCATTTTAAATTATATGTTAAATTTAAATTGATGATTTGAAATCGTAGTATTTCAAGATTTTATGTAATATGAAAATTCTCATTTAAATTGTTGGTTATTTATCAATATCAATTTATCGATCAAATTTCAAAATTTGAATAAAAGTGAATCTCTGGTTAAATTAGATAAAGAATATTTTTGTAACACTTCAACTCCTTTTTATTATTATTATTATTAAAACTAACAAAAAAGTGAAATAGATTTCGGGGCATTATAGCCAAGATTTCGTTAATACCATTGTGGGGGTAAATTCGTCTTAATGACAAAGTGTTAAATACTTGTCTCGGGATTTGCATTCTTCATTTCTTTCATAGCGTTGTTACAATTTTCGTTCTTTCCAAGTAAGTTTTACTTTGTTATTTTGTTGTTAAGTTTCAATTTTTTGTTGACCAATGATTGATTTCATACTTCATGTTTTGATCATAACAAACAAGATGAATATTGTTTCTAACAATTGATTGAAAGTGATGATAGTTCAAAATTAAAATTAATTGAACATTGCCAAAATCAACACATTGTAAATCGGACTCGAAATGAAAATCAAAGTGAAAGTTAAACATTCAATTCAAATCATTCAAGACAAGAGCCTAAAAGACAAACGCGGAGAAAGAGATCATGTGTATGAAAGACGATATCAAAGAAAGATTAAGACGAGAAGTCTAAGAAACAAATTTCAAAACAAAATCAAATACTAAACTTCTTAGTTCAAATATTAAGTTACGTATACTTTGACATTTATCAATGAATGATAAAAACTCAAAAATCGTTTCATGCACGAAAAGATTATTCCATAAGAGCACTTGTATAAAAATTATGTTTCGAAATGATAAATATTTCAACTTGATATTCATACTCATTACAAGATCGCTAACCTTGTAAAATAAAGTTAAAAAAAAAAATCATTCAAAAGCCTGCATTTTTCAAAGCAATAAAGAAAGAAAAATTCGAGAAAATTTTGTCCAAGTAGACGTCCGGTTGAGCCATGAGGACGTCCGATTAGTCCAACAGTCACTTTTTTAATCGTTCTAAATTATGATACTCAACGGCTAGTTTGGTTGTCTGGTTTAGAGTGCGGACGTCCGGATTGGTCGTCCGATTAGCTATATTTTTTGGCATTTTAAATATATTTTACTTTACATTCATTACAACAAATAGAAGAGAGCTTTCTTGTGAAATATATTTGTAAAAATCTTCTTTGTGCTTACATTTTTACACTCATTTCATTTATTTTTCATAGCAAAAACTTTAGTTATTGAATCAAACTTCTTGAATCATTTATTTCATCAAAGTTTTTCATCTCGCTTTGTGCTTAACTTATTTATATCAATCTTAAAATAGAGATATATTTTCTAAGAAGATCTTTGCACTTATATTGAATAAACCTTTTTATTTCTTCATATTGAAAACTTTGATTGATTGCATCAAATTTGTAAAATCATCATATTCAAATTTTTTCATTTATCTCTTAAAACTTAATTTATCAGAATCATTTATTAAAAGAGAAAAATATTTTGAGAAGATTTTTTAACTTAAATTGCATTTGACTCTCCTTCTTCTCATTAAAAAACTTTGATTGGTTGAATCTAATTTTTAACTATTATATTTATCAAAGTTGTTCACTTAACATTTGAGCTATCATTTGTTACAATTCATTGAAGTATTAGCATTTCTTAATATTTAACTTGTTTGTATTATTTATCAAGAGAGAAATTATATTGTAAAATTACTTTGATAAAGTGTGTATCGTGTTGAAGTCTTATAAAGATCACTATTGTATAAGGATTGGTGCTCCTTGTTGTAAATTACCATGTGGGTCATATTGAGGTCTCGTTAAATTTTAATAGTGGGTCGTATTGAGATCCCATAAAATTCAACATTGTATAAGAATCGGTGATCTTTGTTTGTAAGTGACCAAAAGCGTTGTAAAGGGTTGGATTGCACCATAAGTCAATCAATATAGTGAAAAGGTATTGCTCGTACCAGAGAGCTTGATAACAGAGGAAGTGGATCATTACTTTGGATCAAACATCCACAGTTATATCATTTACATCATTTTTCCCTTTTACTTGCGCTTTTATATTTGCACTTATTATTTAAATTAATTTATTTAATCTTTACTTGCTTGANGATAAGTGCTCCTTGTTGTAAGTCACTTAAGGATTGGTACTCCTTGTTTGTAAGTTACCATTTTATTAAAAGATTGGCCTCGCTCGTGCCGGAGAGCTTGGTAACGGGGGACGTAGATTATTGCATTGGATCGTACCTCCATAACATATCATTTGCATCATCTTTCCCTTTTACTTATCGTTTTCATATTTGTGCTTACTATTTGAATTAATCTATTTAGTCTTTACTTGCTTGAATTTAGATTAATTCTTCGAAAAAGTTTTAAAAATCAATTCATCCCCCTTTTGATTAGTTATTCTTGAGCTATTATTTTTTATTTTCAAAACGCGCACACATTTTGCTCGTTATAAATTGATTCTTTCCAACTGTTGGAATAAGCAAAACGTTGATGTTCCTTTCTTATTCTAATTGTGTTGAACTTCTATTTTCGTAACAGAAGTAGACAAAACGAACACAATCACGAGAACTAAACGGTTTTAGGAAAGACATCATATGAGTCTTGGTTTACAACAACGACTAAATAATTCAAGACATCAAGCTCACTAATTAGCCAAGTAAATCCAATAGTATTTTACTAAGGGGGTTCACTAGAAGCTACCTCTCCTGATGCGACGTCATTTCACTTGGCTCTCTACTAATGTCTGCATTATCATCTACATATCTAGTAATTTCCATTTATGTGAGAGATTGTTTGACTTTGGTTAAAATTGGTTAAGTAAAATTAACAAAAGTTGATTTTGTATCAACTTTGACCAAATGTTCGGATATATTTCTATAGTCAAATCACGAAAGTGATAGATTAACTTGTTCTACTCATTTTGTAGATAATCGTAGTATATTTGGAATCTCAACACCAATTATGAATAAATAAAAAATTATTATCCAAAGTTATGAGGAAAAATTGGAGAATTCAGTATATATGATTGCCGCTTGAGCGGCAGCCTAGCAAGCAGCGAGAGGTTAACTCCCTACTTTGAGTGCTCAAGCAACGTGTTGAACAGCCTGAAGGACTACATCCCTTCACAAAACATGCAGAATTTTGGGGTGTGTCTAGAGATGTCAAAATGACTCATCGACTAGACAGTCCGGCTCGACCCAAAAAAGTTCGAGCTGAGACGGTTGTGGCTCGAGACCACCGAGCTGAGGCCAGTATCACGGGGCATTTCGGTCCGGAGCGTCATTAAAAAAATTTTAAAAAAAAAAAAGGTAAACAGCTACCTGAAACGTTTGCAAGTAGCTGCACAAAGAAAAAAAAAGAGCTGATTCGGCCTCAATTTTTTGTACGAGCTTTTGCTCGGCTCGGCTTGGGCCAAAAAAAGCTCAAACCAATTTTACTTTTTGGCTCATGGCTCGACTCGTTTCGTTGACACCCCTAGGTGTGTCTTTCTGATTACAACCCCTTGCCTTCTTTAAATTGGACACCATTGATGCACAAAATCCTTTCCTTATTATTCTCTTTGATTATATTGCATCAAAACACATGAAGAATTATTGTTTTCTTGCATTAAAAAAATCATAGTTCATAGAGAGAAAATTCTGTTTCGAGTTTGTTGTTGCCTTGAAGTTTGAAGTACTGGTACTATAAGGAGCATCCGTTGTATTTTGGGAGACGATTGTCAAAACTTCGTTAGCACCATTGCAAGCCAAATTTATTTTAAAGACAAAGTGTTCAATACTTGCCTCGAGATTCGCATTCTTCATTGCTTTCAAAACGTTGTTGCAATTTTTTTTCCAAGTAAATTTTACTTTGTTATTTTTTGTAGTTAAGTTTCAATTTTTGATTTGCAAAATGCACACACATATGCCCCAACAGTTTCCTATATTGACAAAAAGTGAAGCCAAATTTTATGTTTTACTTGTTTGTATGGTTATTAATTATTTGTGAAAGGGTACGTTCCGTTTGGTTAATCAACCATATATAGGCTATGAAATGTGTATATCCTACCTAAATAAAAGAGTGAGTTTTGTTTTCACTATTTACAATTCATTTGGTCATCTAAGCTGAATTGACTGAGCCGTTTTATAGCTATTTTATAACTGTTTTATTGTTGCAGCAAAGTTAATGGTGGGTCCAGCCGCCTACAATTATTGACTCAAGAAAATGAAATGGAATGAAATCTCCATTCTGCAAGGAGAGATCTTTCCTTGCAGACCATTCGGCAAGGAGAGTAACTCTCCGTGCAGCAAGGAGAGTAGGTCTCCGCGCACTCTCCGTGCTGCGCGGAGAGATGAATTTTTAATTTTTATTTAATTTTTAAGAGTGGTTTGTTTTTATTTTAATTTTTAATGTTGCTCTGAAACATTTAGATCTTTTTTTTCATTTTTTTACGTTTAATT
>CAIGRK010052781.1:0-15377 GCA_903798315.1 Fraxinus greggii | reverse complement strand
AACACCTTAAGAAGTATTACCAGTAGAATAGCGAATGTATCATATATCACACGTATGTTGTCTATAATAAAATGTGTGTTTTGTTAAAAGGGAAAATATCCAGAACCATTGATTCACCGAACTAAGGTTGCATGTGCTGCAACACTTAGTAGAATTTCCTATAAGGAAATTATTTAAGCTTTGCTTGTGATCAGGCCGAACTAAGGTTGCATGTGCTGCAACACTTAGTCCAAACAGGCATAGCAAGTTTCATCTTTAAAAAAAAAAAGAATTGCAAAAGTAATAATATTTCACGCAAAACAAAAGGCAAAATTGATAGTCATTCATTAATGGATCAATATTACAAAGATAAGTTCCTAAAGAAGTTTTAAATTTTAAACAAAAGCTAAAAACAACAACAATAAAACTATAAGGCTAGTGGGTCCTCTGGAGGTAAGAACTCATCTGCAGCATCTTCGTCGACAGGGAAGATCCGAACACCTGCTGCTTTCGACAACTGCTCCAGCTCTTTCTATTGTTCTTTGTATGCCTCCGCCAACTAGAAAGTGTCGAAGTTTGGCCTTTCTCTGTTGATATGCTTTATAATCTCACCCAAGGCCACAACATAGGCATCCTGAGCTAGTGCGTCGAACTCAGGAAAGGCTCTCCAATTCTCAACCACTTTGGAAGCTTTGAGCTCAGCCTCTTCCACCTTCTTGGTAGCTTCCTCAGCTCTTTCTACGGCTTCATCAGCCCGAGCTTTTTCTTCGTTAGCTCTCTTCTTTTCATTCTCAGCTCAGGCATTAGCTTTTTCCCCCAGATCTTTAGAGCTTCATTGTCATCCATAAGTTTAAGCTCTGTAGTCAACCTAGCGTTCAGCTCCTCCCCCATTTTAATGAAGCGATCTTCATAACCCCTCTCCTTCTTGGCAAATGTCGCCTTCTTTGCCTCACCTTGTCAAACAAGGCCATGGCCCAGCCTTTCACTTCAAGCATTTTGTCTAGCTCGACTTTTACCTAAAAATAGAAAAATAGTTTTAGTTGTAAATCAAAATATTTAAATTAAATCTCCAAACACTTAAACTTGAATGATTACCTTCTTTGCCACAGACATCATGTAT
The DNA here is from genome assembly GCA_903798315.1 of Fraxinus greggii. Lineage (NCBI taxonomy): Eukaryota > Viridiplantae > Streptophyta > Magnoliopsida > Lamiales > Oleaceae > Fraxinus > Fraxinus greggii. Next base: position 14,278 of record CAIGRK010052781.1, on the reverse strand, counting down.
AAAATTGATCTTTGACTATGGAGCTATGCTGAAATTATGGCCTCACCGACTGGTATCTCAGCTAAGCATTGTTGCACCCTTTCGTTCCTGCTCCTAGTAAGGAGAGTATGTATTGGTGGGGTTCGGTTGATCGACGGCGTTTAAGAGGTTGTTCAGTTTCAACCTTGGGTTCAATCTCCCTAGATCGGTTCATGATCTCGATGAGAATCTCTTTTCTTGTGCCCTTACCACCTACTACTGCCTTCGTCGCTTTGTTTAAAAATAGGGATGAACTTCAAATCCCTTTTTTTGTTTTTCTTTTGCTTTTCTTGACAAGCCACTTCCTGGTTTTTTCTTCATATCCGTCTCATAAATCTTAACACCTTTCAGTAGTTTGCACCTTCCAGGTTAGCAACTCTCCTCTTAGCTGAGTAAGTTGGTATTCCTCTCTGACATTCAGAAATTCTATTGTGTGCAATTACGTTTACATTTACAGAAAAAATTGTCCTTGTTTGTTTTGAGTGATTTTTCTAGAAAAGCATTAGTCTATAATTTTTCTTTAGATGTACAAAAACTGGATAGTGATCGTTTCGCTTCATGGCAAACCTTGCTTTATGGGTCATGCTATGTTTTAGTGGCAAAAAACTTGTCTATTAATTATCTTGTCTAATACTCGTTACCAATCGTGCACCAAAGATCCGAAGGAACCATGGCTATGTTTTCGGTTTAAGCAAGAATTATCTTCTTTAATATCATAATTGTTGATACCTTTGAATAATCGTAATCTTAAGTGCAGNAATCTTAAGTGCAGACTTTGTTTAAAAATAGGGATGAACACTGACTAGAAGATAAAGATGTCCGAAATAAGAGATCATGTTGCTGTTCGAATTGACAATATACTTCTTGACTTGCCTTCTACACCCTCGAAGCCTTCAATCTTTAGAGTCGATGACGATTTACGCAGAATGAATGAGAATCTTTATGATCCAAAAGTACTTGCAATTGGTCCTCTTCACCATGGTAAAGAGCAAGTATGCAAGATGGAGCAGCAAAAATTCAGGTATCTAAAGCTTTTGCTTCAACGAAAAAATGAATCCAGTGTTGACAGGTATGTTATGGCAATAAGATCGTTGGAAGAAAAAGCGCGCAAGTGTTACGCCGAACATGTCAACCTTAACCAAGATGAGTTTGTGGAAATGCTGATTCTTGATGGATTCTTCATCATTGAGTTACTTCGTAAACATGGAATCGAAGAATTCAGGGACAAAGACGACACTATTTTTCAATACGAACAGATTCTCAGCCGGTTGCGTCACGATTTATTTTTAATTGAAAATCAAATTCCGTTGTTTATTCTTGATCAATTGTTCAGCATGACGAGAACTGGAAATCCAGATGATAATATCAACTATCTAACCCGTCTTTTTATTGATGATATTTCCCCATGGCCTGAGGTATCAGAAGTAACCTTAAAATTACCAATCAAGAATGTAGACCACCTTCTTGGCCTAGTATACAAGATTTGGTGTTCATCATTCGACAAGATGGTGTTATTTAGACCTGTTAAAACTGAAGAAGATAAAATTCTTACTGTAAATTCTTCCAATGAGCTGCGAGAGGCTGGAATCAAGTTTGAAAAGGATTCGAAAAGTAACGGTTTAGATATTAAATTCGTCGAAGGGGTTATGAAAATCCCAAGTTTGCATGTTTCGGATGAGTCTGAGACACTCTTCAGAAATTTGATAGCATACGAACACTGCTTTCCTGATGATCATCCAAAATATATCACAGACTATGCATTCTTTATGCATTGTCTCATTAATTCCTCAAAGGATGTTGAAGCATTACGCCGTGTTGGAATCATTACCAATTTTCTAGGTGATGATGGAATGGTTTACCACATGTTCAACCGAATAGGCAGAAATATCCTGATGTCTTCTGATTTCTGCTACGAACAAGTATTTGAAGAAGTGAATAGACATTGTGGTCATCGCCGGAACAGATGGATGGCGAACTTAAGGCGTAACTACTTCAATACCCCGTGGGCTTTTGTTTCTTTTTTTGCTGCAGTTATGTTGCTCATCTTTACATTTACACAGACTGTATTTTCTGTTCTATCCTATAAAAAGTGAAATCGACAGTTTTTAAACATTTTTTCACGTTATTGCAACATTTATAGTATAAAGTTGGATGAACCTAATACTTTGTCTAGTTCGACGTAAGTTAAGATTCTGCACTATAAATTTATACCAACTGTTGAAAATAAATAAATTAATTAATTAAAGGTAAATGAGAAATTGTAACAAAAAACTCCTGGTTTCAATTCTCTAGTTAATTTTGAATTGAACTGGTGATTACAAAGCCTGAATGGCTATTTTAACATATTTTGGTGTTAATACAAAATAAACTAAGAAAATTGAATCCCCCCTCATTCAAATGCAACAAAAACATTTATCCATTCATTAATTATTCAATAAATAATTTCAATGATCAAAAGTCACATAAACAACTCTAAACATTGTCCTACTACGTGAAATGCAATAAAAATTCAGAATCGATTGTAACACCAAAAAAATAGTTTTATCTCGTTCTCATACCGTTGTTAGAAAGTAAGTTACCGAAAGAATTAATTACAATTTTTTTTTTTTAAACTTTTTTTTTTAAACCTTTTTTTTTTTTTTAAAAAAAACTTGGTTCGAAGATCCCTCTAAAATAATTATTGACTCGTCAATCAAACTAAACTAATTTAATAACAGGATAACGGAAATTAGCCTCAACACCTGTTTATTCTAATCCCAGAGTATGGACTTACCAACTACAAGCTCCATAGTCCTTAATTGATCTCCAAGCTTTCGACCCCCAAGCCTTATTTGGTATTCTTCCAAATATTGACTGCAGGGGTGAGGGGGCACAAGAAAAGCCAAATCGAAATCATAGAGTTGCACTTATTTTGGACCATCACACAAGAGGAACTCTGTGTACTAAATTCATCAGGCATGGTGGGGCATGAATGAGGAATTTTTAAGAGCATGTCTCGAACTAGTAGGCTCAACATCAATGGCGGTATGAATGGAGGTGGCTAGATTGAGCTTTCTAGTAGGTTTAGAAGATGAAAGAGCTTTCTAGAAGGTTTAGAAAGATTAGACTTAGTTCTCACAATGATGAAATAAGTGTTGCAGAGTGGGAAGAGGTAGAGGCTGGATGCCACTAAACATGGCTGAGAGCTCGCAAGAAGCTGGGAGCCGACGGACTGGCAAGCATTCAAAAATGTGGCAGTAGATAAGTAGTAGCTACAGTTTATTGCTAGAAGATGGGATAGACTAGTCGATGATGGCATAATGCTACTGCTGGAACCAGTACGTTAATTCAAAGGGGTTGTCTGAGATACGCCGCTGATGAGAAGAATGGAATAGGGTAATATTAGGCGATGCAGTAGGGGAAGAACGAGTGAATTAGATACCATTGGAAATACAAACTCCATGAATTTGACATGCATAGAAACGTAAGGTTTGTTATTCAAAGGATCAAGACACTGATAAGCACTTTTGAGTTAAGTGAGTAGCCAACAAACATATAGGGATGGTAGCGTGGTTTTTTAGCTTGTGCTTGAGATTCTGATCATCCAGAATATTATCCAACGCTTAGTAAGCTTTGATTCAACTTGGGAACGAAGAGAACATCGCCAATCACCCTTCTTCCTTTCTTTGTGTCAACACCAATAATGCCTTTCCCTTTCACTTCTACCACAGCACCATTGCCAACCTTCACTTTGGAATTGAAAGTGGTATCCATGTATAGAAAAATATGTTTCTCTGGTGTCATGTGATTACTGCACCCACTATCTAGGAACCAAACTTCATTCTTCTTTTCTGAGACATGTTGGCCTGCAAAAAACAGATTTCCTTCAGCTTTCCCTTCATCTTCTTTGTCCTTGGTGAAATTTGATTGTTGATTATTCTTCAATCTACAATCTTTCTGTAGATGACCAAACCTTTTACAATGGTAACATTGAGCCTTCCCTTTGAACCAACAATCTTTTTCAAGATGGCCAATTTTGTTGTAGACATTGCACTTATTTGAAGAACCTTCTGCACTTGTTCTTCGATCAAAATTGCTTCTTCGTCTTCCTCTCAATCCTCTTAAACCTCTTCCTGTCTTCCTCCACTAAAAGAGTCCCCTCAGCCTTGATCTTACATTGAGTTTTGATTGGAAAGCACTCTCAATTGATTTTTCTGAGTGTCAGTACAACCTTTGCACGAGAGATTTTAAGGAACTTAGCAATTCTTGCACTCCTAGTTTAGAAAGATCTTTATTTTCTTCTATAACAGCCACCATAGAATCAAATTTCTCAAGTAAACTTATCAACAACTTCTCAACTATTCTCTGATTTTTCATCTTCTCGTCATATGTTTTTATTTGACTGATCAATTCCATAAATCTAGATGAATAGTCTTTCAAACTTTCATTTTGTTCATCCTCATATTTTCAAAATCTCTTCTAAGAGTTTGAAGTTTGATTGTTCATATCCTTTTATCCCCTTGGAATTCTTCCTGAAGTGTCTGCCATGCTTCCTTTTATGTTTTTGCTCCCATGATTCTTGGGAAAATAGCTTCTGAGACTCCTCCCTGAAATCATCCTCAGAGTTCCTACATCTTTGCTCTTCTTATTCTTCAACTCATTCTGTTAAGCTTCAATTAAACCTGCCATAGATTAAGGGATTTCATATCCTGATTCTACTATCTCCCATGGATCGAGACTCGAACAAAGTCTTCGTATTGATGCTCCAAAAATAATAGTTCTCCCCCATAAATATTGGAACTTGAACACTACTCCAACTTACACTTGAGCCTGCCATCTTCTTTTCTACAAAAGCCCTCATTTTCAATGCAGTTTCTGGTATATGAAACGGGAAATCACTGCAACAGATTAACAGCAATAGAAAACAGGGAAAAACAGAGATAAAACGAGATAATGGAGAAGCAACACAACTATTTTTTTCTTCGCAAGATTTTACATATAATTCTCCTTTTTTTTCTCTTTTTTTTCTTTTTTTTTTAAATTTAGGGCTTACAATACTATTTATACATAATCCAAAAGACTCCAAAAATTGCATATAAGTCTTCATTTGTTTTACGCATACTTCGACTTTTCTACAATAAAACACATTACATAATAACAATCAAAATCCCTTGGTTCAAATGGAAACAGTTATACCGTGATTACTGTGCTTTCAAACTTGCATTGTTCTATGGGAAAAAAGAAGAAGGACGAGTGAAATACTAGGGAAAGTTTTGAGCTCAAGCTCGTTAATAACTTAGTTGATCTTGAGCTGGAATACTGATCTTTTTCCTCTCCAAGCAATTATCGCCATGGTTAAACATTGCTTCATCTTTGTGGAGCTCCAGACTCCTTAAAACATTTTCAAGCTTCATTACGACTTCAATCATTGTAGGCCTCTCCTCATGTCGTTCTCTTAAGCACATCTCTGTTAGCTGCTCAATGTTAATCTCCATCACCAAACGATGTTCAAGAATTGCATGCGATCTCCTTTGAGTGCAGAAATGAAATACTCAGCTAAAGATTCTTCTCCTTTTGGCCTGTCAAAGTTTAGAACCTCATCTCCAGTCAATAGCTCGGCTAGAATAACACCTACACATCACTCTTTTTGCCATATGTACCAAAAAATCCTGTAAATGAAGGAAACACTATTTTTACCATGAAACCATGGTCTAGTAGTATGTTGGAGCTATTGATGTTTCCATGAATAATTGGTATTTCACCACCAGAATGCAAGTATAAAAGGGACCTGGGAGTTTCAGTGGCTATCTTAAGACAACCTTCCCAGGAAAGAAAAGAAAACTCATCATGAATAGAATCGTACAATGTCTTATCGGTATAGAACTCGTAAACTACTAGTGAAACTTGTGTCTCTAAAAAACAACCAATCAGTTTTACCACATTCATGTGGTCTACCCATGAAAAATTGACCAACTTACTAGTGAAATCCTGAATCTGGATTGGATCAATTTTTTCACCCCTCTTTATGGTGATAAGTTTGTTTACTCCATCTTCAAGTAAAGTTCCTTTGTAAACTGGTTCATTACTATCTCTATGGAAGACTCTACTTTCATTGTAGTTGTTTGTAGCCTTTTTGAGATCTGCTGCTGTGAAAACTATTCATCTTTTCCTTCTTAATCGGATTTTTTCTAAAATCAATCCACCATTTTCCACGAACAATTTCTATCTTACTTTACCAATCCTGAGGTAACCAACAGGAGGAGACAGTATCCCCTTCGTCTTCTCCTTCGTTTAGCTCGTCCTCCGCTGGTTCAGATTGTCAAGATGTCTTAACGCCAATCCTCGTTACCTCACTACCCAAAACAATTAGATAGGAAGATGGGACTAAACCGTGGATGGGAAGAGGGTAGACCTCAGGGAGGCAATGGGAAAGATACCCATGAATGGGGAGCGGATTCCTATAGGTCAGTGGTCACTGAAGACATGCTTGCCAGTTGAAGGGCTAAGTATAGTATTCCCAGTTCAGTTGAGATTGTAATCCTAACTGCCTTTGACCGAGCTAACATTTCTCCATCCGGATGTATCGTTTTGAATTTTGACATTCTGAATACTGGCTTAAGACTGCCTTTTCGTAGGATAATTCAACAATTTCTTTCATCCTAGGGAATAAACCCAACTCAACTTTGTCCTAATGGTTGGACGACCTTGATCGCGACCTCAATATTGTGGAGCAAATCAGGCTATCCCGAACTAAGTATTGTCCAATTTAACTCACTTTTTACCTTTAAGGAGGACAAAAAAGATTCTGGCTAGTCATATGTCAGTGTTAGGCTTAGAACGGGAGGTCCATTAGTGTTGGATACTCCCTCTTCGATAAAGAAATGGAAGGAAGAATATTTTTATGTATTGGGAGAGTGGCAGTTTTATCCTGCTGAGGTGAATAGGGAGGACGTCATTCCTACCCTCTATCACCCGTTATATAAGTGAACATCATTTTTGATATTTTTCTTGTTTTTGTATTAAGTTCGTTTTCCGAACTAACTTACTCCTTCCTCTCAGATTACAAGAAAGCTGTTTTAACCAAAGCAGTACAAGAATGGGTTGACGGGATTAGATCTCTCCCGAGAAAACAAAAGTCCTGCAAATCTATCATTTTAGATTCTCCCACCGACCTCGTCATCAGCTAGGGCTTCCAATTCTGTCCCCTTTTCTTCCAGTAAGTGTTCCCTAGTATTCTTGATTTATCTTTTACTACAACAATTGAACTCACATATATTCATCCCTACCTCAGATCAAGGCCAAGACATGTTGGGATACAAAGCGACGAAGGCAGTAGTAGGTGCTAAAGGCACGAGAAAAGAGATTCTCATCGAGGTCATGAACCGATCTAGGGAGATTGAACCCAAGGTTGAACCTGAACAACCTCTTAAACGCCGTCGATCAACCGAACCCCACCAATACATACTCTCCTCACTAGGAGCAGGAACGAAAGTGTGCAACAACGCTTAGCTGAGATACCAGTCGGTGAGGCCATAATTTCAACCCAGCTCCATAGTCATCGATCAATTTTATACATGATGTCTGTGGCAGAGAAGGTAATCATTCAAGTTTAAGTGTTTGGAGATTTAATTTAAATATTGCGATTATCAACTAAAACTATTTTTCTATTTTTAGGTAAAAGTCGAGCTAGACAAAATGCTTGAAGTGAAAGGCCGGGCCATGGCCTTGTTTGACAAGGTGAGGCAAAGAAGGCGACATTTGCCAAGAAGGAGAGGGGTTATGAATATCGCTTCATTAAAATGGGGGTGCAGCTGAACGCTAGGTTGACTACAGAGCTTAAACTTATGGATGACAATGAAGCTCTGAAGATCTGGTGGAAAAAGCTAATGCCCGAGCTAAGAATGAAAAGAAGAGAGCTAACGAAGAAAAAGCCCAGGCTGATGAAGCCGTAGAAAGAGCTGAGGAAGCTACCAAGAAGGTGGAAGAGACTGAGCTCAAAGCTTCCAAAGCGGTTGAGAATTGGAGAGCCTTTCCTGAGTTCGACGCACTAGCTCGGGATGCCTATTTTGTGGCCTTGGGTGAGATTATAAAGCATATCAACAGAGAAAGGCCAAACTTCGACACTTTCTAGTTGGTGGAGGCATACAAAGAACAATAGAAAGAGCTGGAGCATTTGTCGAAGGCAGCAGGTGTTTGGATCTTCCCTGTCGACGAAGATGCTGCAGATGAGTTCTTACCTCCAAAGGACCCACTAGCCTTATAGTTTTATTGTTGTTGTTTTAAGCTTTTGTTTAAACTTTAAAACTTCTTTAGGAACTTATCTTTGTAATCTTGATCCATTAATGAATGACTATCAATTTTGCTTTTTGTTTTGCGTGAAATATTATTACTTTTGCAATTCTTTTTTTTTTAAAGATGAAACTTGCTATGCTTGTTTTGACTAAGTGTTGCAGCACATGCAATCTTAGTTCGGCCTGATCACAAGCAAAGCTTAAATAATTTCCTTATAGCAAATTCTACTAAGTGTTGCAGTACATGCAACCTTAGTTCGGTGAATCAATGGTTCTGGATATTTTCCCTTTTAACAAAACACACATTTTATTATAGACAACATACGTGTGATACATGATACATTCGCTATTCTACTAGTAATACTTCTTAAGGTGTTCTGCATTTCAAGGGTGCAACATAGGTCTACCCTTCATATCTTCCAGCTCATAAGCCCCTTAAGTAGTACTTTGGTTACTTGGTAAGGGTCTTCCCAATTAGGTCCTAGAGATCTAGAGCTAAGTTCCTTTGTAGCCAAAAAGCTTTTTCTTAACTCCAGCTTAACAACCTCAAACTCCCCTTTCCTAACCTTCTGATTATAGTATCTCGCATTGTGCTGCTTATATACTGCATTCCTGATTTCGACCACTTTCATTTTCTTTTCTACCAAATCAAGTTCTCCTCGCAACACCCTCTCATTTCCTTCCCCATGATACAACATCGTCTGAATAGAAGGAATCCCTATCTCAAGTGGGATAACAGCTTCCACCCCAAAAGCTAAAGAGAAAGAGGTTTCTCCAGTGCTATTCCTAGATATAGTGCGATAAGACCATAGTACGCTAAGGAGTTCTTCAGCCCATCCTCCCTTAAGAGCATCAAGTTTGGCATTCAGCGTGTGCTTGATCTTATTAATTTCTTCAATTTGGCCATTATCTTGAGGGTGATTTGGCGTGGAGAAGTGTTTCCATATGCCAAATTCTTTACAAAAGTTAGCAAAGTGAGTTTTGTCAAAAAAAATTTCCATTGCCAGTCACAATGGAGTATGGTATTCCAAATCTGCATATAATGGATATCCACGTGAAGTCGGTAGTCTTTTGCTTGGTTATCTTAGCCAGAGGTTCAGCCTCCACCCATTTAGTGAAATAATATGCTACTACAATTGCAAACTTTGTTCCCCCTTGCCTGTAGCATGGGACCAATTAAATCAACCTTCTACTTGGAAAAGGGCCATGGGGCCATTACATGGCTTAGCTCTTCCAGTGGAAGCTTGACATTAGGAGCAAATCGTTGGTATTTATCACATTTCTTAGCAAATTCCAACGCATCCTTCTTCATGGTGGGCCAAAAGTATCCTTGCTGTATTATTTTATGAACTAATGACTGCCCACCAGCATGGTTTCCACACACTCCTTCGTGTATTTCATGCAAAGTATAACGTGCTTCCTAAACACCTCAACAAAGGCACAAAATATACTCGCTTATAAAGGACATTATCAATCTCTGTGTACCTTGCTGACCTCACCCGCAGTTTCCTTACTGCGACGGGATCTTCTAGACATAAACCTATTTTAGGCACGATCTGATTTCATCCATCTATGTTGATTTTGGATCAGACGTCATAGACACAATTTCCAACCCCTCAATGGCTGGATGACAAATCCTTCCTACCAGAATGCTGTCAAACTCCTCTATCCCCACACTTGTTNAGCATGGTTTCCACACACTCCTTCGTGTATTTCATGCAAAGTATAAAGTGCTTCCTAAACACCTCAACAAAGGCACAAAATATACTCGCTTATAAAGGACATTATCAATCTCTGTGTACCTTGCTGACCTCACCCGCAGTTTCCTTACTGCGACGGGATCTTCTAGACATAAACCTATTTTAGGCACGATCTGATTTCATCCATCTATGTTGATTTTGGATCAGACGTCATAGACACAATTTCCAACCCCTCAATGGCTGGATGACAAATCCTTCCTACCAGAATGCTGGCAAACTCCTCTATCCCCACACTTGTTACCAACTAAGCTAAGGCATCGATATGGCCATTTTGAGTTCGGGGAATTCGTTTGATCAACACAGTTTTGAAATTTTTAAACTCTTATTTGACAACTTGAAGGTATATGTTCATCCTTTCTTCCTTAGCTTGGTGAGCTTCGTTGACCTAATTAACCACCACTTGTGAATCACTGTAAACTATGAAATGAGTAACCCTCATGTCTTTTGCCATTGTCATCCCTGATATGAGTGCTTTGGACTCAACCTCATTATTCGAGGCTTTGAAATCAAATGATAATGCTTCACAGAATAGGTGGTAGAATGGACTGATCAAGACAACTCCAGCCCCTGACCAAGCTTCAATAGAGGATCCTTCAGCGAAAAGTTCCCAAGGAGTGCCTCGAGGGAGTTCTTTAACTGGATTCGAACTGAACTCCACAACAAAATCAGCGAGAGCTTGACCCTTTATAGACGTGAGGTGCTTATATCTTATGTCAAACTGACCGAGCTCTAATCGTCAATTTAACCATCTGACTTGAAGTATGAGGCTGCCTTAACGAATAATTGGTTAAGATCTCAATTGGGCATTCCAAAAAGTAGGGTCTCAACTTCCTTGCTGCTATAACCACAGCATAAACCAGTTTCTCTAAGGGACAATAAAGGAGCTCAGTTTCGTGTAGGGCTTTGCTTACATAGTAGACAGTATGTTGTATTCCTTCTTCCTCCATGGCCAAAACAGCACTAGCGACGTGTTCAGATACTGCTAGATATAACATCTGTACTTCTCCTGCCATTGGTTTTGATAGTACATGTAGCTGAGCCAATTGTTGTTTTAACCTATCAAAAGTGACCGCCATTTGAAGTCCATTCAAACTTCTTTCCCCCTCGCAAGACATAAAAGAAAGATTTGCACTAATCAGCCGATTTTAACATGAAATGACTGAAGGCGGCTACTCGCCCAGTCAAACTCTGAACGTCTTTAGGCTTTGTCGGCGAACGTATTTCAGTGATTGCCTTTATCTTCTCTGAATTTGCTTCGATTCTCCTATGATTTACTAAATAACCCAGGACCTTTCCCGAGCTCACACCAAAAGTACATTTGTTTCGGTTTAGCTTCATCCCGTATTTCCTCAGGATCTCGAACATTTAAACAAGATGTTGTCGATGGTTCATGGCATCCGCACTTTTTTCTGGCATATCATCAACATATACCTCCATGGTTTTTCCAATATGCGTGGCAAACATAGTATTGACCAAATGTTGGTCGGTGGCCCCCAGTGTTTTTGAGACCAAAAGGCATCATTTTGTAACAATAAAGACCTCAATCAGTGATGAAAGCAGTGTGTTCCTGGTCAGGTTCATACATACAGATTTGATTATACCCCGAGTATGCATCCATGAAAGTAAGCAACTCGTGTCCAGTTGTAGCATCTACCATCTGATCCATTCTTAGTAATGAAAAGCTATCCTTAGGGCATGCTTTATTCAGGTCGGTGAAATCTATACACATTCTCCAATCTCCATTGCTTTTCTTCATGAGAACTGGGTTAGCAACCCATTTTGGATATTTTACTTCACGGATAAATCTTTTATGAAGCAACTTCTGTACTTCTTTATTTAAGGTTTCATATCTTTCTAGATTCAAAGGTCGACGTCGTTGCTGTCTGGGCTGCACCATGGGTCTGGTACCCAATTTGTGGTAAATGATTCATGGATCAATCCCTTCCATGTCCGAATGGTTCTAAGAGAAAACATCGAGGTTATGCTGAAGGAACTCGATGATCTAACCTCGAAAGAGTGGTTTCAATTCGTGGCCTATTCTAAGTTTTTTTGGTGAATCGCCTGGTCCGATCTCAGGTTCTCCCCTTTCACTCTTACACGTGGGGTCTAACGAACTGAGATCGGATTTCATCATATACACCACATGAACTTCTGAGCAAATTTTCATCCGACATGTCTTAGCGTATCTTTGTTTCCCTTAACTTTCCATACACCATGAGGCATGGAAAATTTAAGAGAGTAGTAGTACATTGATACAATTTCTTTGAGGTTGAATAACAGAGGATACCTCATAATGGCATTGTAAGGAGAATTAGAATTCAACACTACAAACTCTGCATTCAGTTTAGTTCGGCGTGGAGCTTTACCGACCTCAAAAGAGAGCTTGATCATCCCACTTGCTTTGGTGAAGGCCCCATTGGGTCCTAAAAACACATTCGGGTAGGGTTGTAGAAAACTCAATTGAATTCCCACCCATTCCAATGTGTTGACATAAAGTATGTTAGGGGAACTTCCTGTGTCAACTAAAATCTTGGGGACTATAATTCCTACCATTGGTATTGAGATTATCATGATTCCAGGATAAGGATATAGATCTGCGTCATTTTCTTCAAATGAAAGTTGATCATCCATATTGCTTCTGCAATGTTTCTTGGTTATGCCAATCTTAATGAGGTCGGCAACAATAGGTCTTTTTGATTTTGTCTTTCCTGCTCACCGATTTTGTTGGCAGCCCAACATTTGGATTTAGGGGCTAGGCAAATCAATATTGCAAGTCCTTGCCTCGACTTGGTTCCCACGCACTATACCGACTCCATTTGGGGTAAAGAATTTCAGGCAATAATGATATATCGAGGTGGCGGCTTGCAACTTATGCAGTATGGGCCTCCTTAATATAACATTATAGTTGGAAGGGAGATCAACAACAATAAAATCTGCTAAAATCCTTCTCTGGCAAGGAAGTTCGCATAACTCTAAACTTAAAACAAATTGTCCTCGTGCTTTAATAGGATCTCCAGAGAACCCTTGCATCCTCCTGGAATATGACTGAAGGTAGCGTTCTTGGATTCCCATTTGTTCCAGTGGTCGGGAATACAGCTCATTGACCGAACTCCCATTATCAACCAGAGTCTGAAGCAAATGTACCCCTGCAACAGTCATAGTTATTATCATTGCATCACTTTAGTCCTTTAAAATCCCGTATGAATCTTCTTCTGAAAATCCAAACCACCCTGAATATGATGCCATATTATTCTCAGGTTCTGGTAACATCACATTATAATTTTGCCAGAAGCAGGCACTTCGTGCTTGTCTACGTCTAGCTCTTCTGGACTCTTCGGGGCACTGATTGCCACTTACTAGAGTTCTGATCTGGGCTCGAGGCAGGGGATCTCGAGCTTGTGGGCTTAGATGAACTCTTGAGCCATTCCTTGTTGATTTGGTTGTTGACTGCCTGCTCGGTTTGTTTCTCTGAGCTTAGCTATGAACTCTTGCAGGTGGCTTTGTCGAATTAAGGATTCCACCCCTTCAAATACCTGTAATTATCAGTGCTATTTCCTATCGTCCTATGGTACCGATAGTACCTCCCTTGATTTTTTCCTGCCAACTCCTTTTTCTGAAGTGGGTTCGGGGATTTTAGTTTGGGTTCATCCCGTCAGACGTGTCTTCCTCAGCGCTTATATGTTTTTTCAGCTCAGCTTAAGAATCCATGGTATGTCCGAGGTCCGTCGTCATGTACAGACCACCAAAATCTCGTTCTTAGCCTTAGCCCCGAAAGGACTGCCATAAGCCCAACATCAACAGAGATCTTCTCAACTTCCATTGACTGCTTATTGCATCAGCTGAGGTAACTTTTGAGTGAGTCAGTCTTTCCTTGTTTAATGCTCACCAACCGCTCCTTGGACGTGGTCCTCGCTTTTGAACCCATAAATTGGGCAAGGAATGTTGTGGCAAGATCATTCCAATTTTTTATAGATCTTTGATGTAACCTTCTAAACCACCTTTAGCATTGTCTCCCAAGGTCAATGGAAAAGAACGACACATTATGGTATATCCCGCTCCTTGCAACTCCATCTAGGAAGTGTATTTGTCCAAATGGTTGAGAGGATCTCCTTCTCCTTCGTACCCGGACAGCTGTAGCATTTTAAGCTTCTTGGGTAGGGGTTCAGCAAGGATATCTTCAATGAAGGGAGAATGTCGTTTTGAGAGATATTCTTCCATGCTTCCTTTGTC
>CAIGRK010052612.1:0-10751 GCA_903798315.1 Fraxinus greggii | reverse complement strand
TTTAATATCATTTTGACTATCATTCTCTCTATAAGACAATGGATGGTAGTTGGTAGTTTATCATCTCATTTTAAGGCAAGTACTATTAGTTTATATTTTATCATTGTACTAGTTGATGGGATAGGAAGTATAGTTTGTAATCTATATCATTAACTCCTTTCATTTTCAATCAATGCAACATGTTTTCTCCTCTTCATCTTCTTCACCTTAGCTCCAACAGTAAGCACTCCCATTGTCTTTGTAGGCCTTTTTTCCTTGAAATTATTGATTAGACTTAAGCGAATATAAACCATTCTTCATATTAGGTATGATTAAATGTGATTGAGTTTGAACAAGAATTGTCTTCTTTATCTTTAAGAATTGATAAATCAAAACATGATATTATTGATAACGAAAAATGTTGATTAATTGGATTCCCTAATGCTGTAATTCAATGATTTTTAGCTATTGGTCCCCTTGCCCATTGGGTTTACTGTGTTCTTGGTGCACTCTATTACCATCCCCATTACCAATACAGGTATTAAGCCCACCACGATTCTTGGTGCAACAATCATATATGACAAAGAGCAGGTGTGGGATGATCAAGTAAGCCAAAAATTCAACTATATCTAAATACAATATAGCTCCTATTTGGTATTGATTAAAATTTGATTTTAATTTAAGTCGAAGTCAAGCAATCAACATTAACCACATATTTCATTAGTTCCATAACTTTTCAACCTCATATTCCATTTACTTTTATCAAACCTACAAAAAATCTAATTTTACTCTCCACCAAACAAGTGCACAATTAGTATTCTACTATTGAAATATTTGTAATAAGGGCTTACCTAGACAATTATATCCTAATAACCACTACATGTCTTGTTAACTTCAACATGTATAAAGGTTCGCATAGTAAAATGTGCCAAATGTTTACATCGTTCACTTACCACAACTCTCCTTTATCTATTTTCAGATGACTATGAATTTTTTTTTTTTTGAAAAAAATTTGCAAATGGGATGACAAGAATGGCTAAAATTTGTTCTCACCCTCATCCTGCACTGATAATAAGCAGTGGATATTCTGGGTTGGACCATTCATTGGGGCAACACTTTTATCTCTGTACCATGTGGTTTTGGTGGAAGAGGCGGCGACAGTGGAATGAAGAGAGGTCATGGTAGAAGTGGCGGAAGGGGAGGAAGAGGGGGAGACGAAGGGAGCAAGGTTATAGTTGAGCCACATCGGCATGAGGATGTTTTTATTGGTAAGGGAAAAAGGGATAACGCTTTGCACCAAGAATATGGTTACTGGTGAAGCTATTTACAACGAGAAGTGAGTCTCTGTTTAGGTTTGCAATTGAGTTTATGTATTTTCTGTGTTTATTCATTTTCTCCATTTATAACATTTCTTGATGACTGAAGATGAGGTTTTAATTTAATATTTGTCTATAATTTTTAGGATAATAAGTTACTTGATTTTATTTGTAGTATATTGTTATGGACAAATGTCTCATAAATGAATTTCTTTGGCTGATGAGTGTGTTAATACTAGTGGTTCCTCACCTATCATATTGTTAAATGTCTGAGCATATTTGGCTAAGCTTAAGTTTACTTATATTTATATGTTTTAGCCCTTTGTGTAGAATCCATTTTGGAATAACATATTAATAGAGAATGTGTGGTTAAAAATAAGGATAATTTTTGGATTTGCTTTTAATATTATTTTATTAAAGAATGTGTGGTTATTGGTAAAAGTAATGGTAAAAAAAGAAGATAGAGAAAAATGTATTTTGAAAAAAACTGGGGATCAAACAAAGAATAAATAAATAAATAAGTTTGTTTTGTAATAATCACATTTTTTTATTCGTTAACGTTGTAACTTGTTTTTATTTAAAGGTCAGAAAGGTAAACGTGTACGTAAACTATTTTACTTTTTTTTTAAACGTAGCCAAGATTGCTCCTCGTGTTGAATAAGGCGGCATTTGTATTTGGCTTCGGCTTATTATTTACTTAAATGCATCCGGTTGTCCACTTGTCTATTCAAAGAGTTATTACTCTTTTTAATTTAAGCTATTTTTATTTTTTGGTGTTGATTCATGTATTTTATTTAATTGGATAGAATAAAGATGTCACAAAAGTTGAATACAAAGTATGGAATCCTTTCCGCTAGAAATTGGCAGCTGCCATTCTTGGTGGAGTCGATGATATTCGGATTGTAAGTTTGTGATTTTTTCCATTCCAGGATTTATTTGTATCTCTTATCATGATAAGATGTGTGTTTTCATTATTAATGTTGACGCATTTTATATGTCCGATAATCTTATCTGGACAATTCATTTTCTAGTCTATTTATTTGTTTAGAAACCTTGTGCTCGTGTCCTTTATCTTAGAGCTACATCAAGAACAACTATTTCTCATATATTTAATCTTGTTGGCCCTCTAAGTAATTTTCCTTGTGGGAGCTATATCAATTCTTCATATATTTCACGGAGTGGTGGTGCTCATGAAATCCTGTTTGTAATTTACATTATTTCTAGACTGTTTTAATTGATGTTTCGTCACTTTTTTGAATTTTTGTCACTTTTTATGAATTTCAGTTACTTTTTTTAAATTATTTGCCACTTTTTTTTCAATCACTTTCTTGAAATTTTTCTGTCTTTTTTAAGTGATAAACATCATTTCTTAATAAAAGTAACATTGTATATAAAAAAATGACAATTTACTTATAAAAAAGTGGCATTGTGTTAAAAATCACTTTTTAATAAAAAAAGTGACTTATTTAAATAATAATTTTTTTACTAATTTTTTCTATCACTTTTTTGAGTGACAAATATCACGTTCCAATAAAAGTGACATTTTATGCCATTTTTTAATAAAAATGTGACGCTTAACTTAGAAAAATAACATTGTGACACATTTTTATTAAAAAAAAAAAGTGACACTTAATTTTAAACAGTGTTTTCTACTTCTAAAATACGTTTCATATGATTTTTCAAAAGACCCTTAATTGGAGGGGCAATTTTTTAAGTTGCCCAATAAAGTGTGGGCGGTTTATATGTGTAGAGACCGACTCTATTAAGACTGTATTTGACGATGAGTTAAATACATATGGAAACTATAAATAGGTTATGGTCCCCAATTCAAATGTAATTTATCTTTTTTGTGTAATTCCATCAACATAAGAATTAATAGAGAAAGCATAGTGATGAGAAAGATCAAGAAACCCACAATCACGAATCTAGATTACAATCAAGAATCAAGAAAAAAAGGATTGGATCAATTAAATTGAAGAATAAGACAATCAAGATTATGGAGCAAGAAGCAAAATTCAAGTGAAGAACTCAAGAAACAAAAGAGCCAATAACCAAAATCTAAGATCCGGAATCAAGATCCAGTAATAAAAAATTATTCTCAATGAATTAAGGTATGTTCCACACTATTTTCTTGATAATTTGACATGGAGAATCTTGACAATTAAACAATTAACTTTTCTAGTTTTATAAATTTTAAAATTTCATAAAGTTTCAACAATCTAAGCATAAACTTCATGAACAAATGGTTCCATTAACTTGTGTGAGTAAATATACACAAGTTCTTTTCATTTATTAGTATAAAGTACCGAGGAATTGCTAATTTGTTTCACATTTAATTTCTTTTCATTATTTGCGGGATTCCTTATATTTGATGGGGTTCCATCGATTGGTGGCTTAAAATGATCATGGACGAGACAAGTACATCTGATTAGCTTCTTCAAATTGTTTATTTAGTTAAAATAGTCTTGTATGCAATGAATATGCCACGCATGATCCTATCCTCTCATTATTTTTCGGGTAATTCTGAATTTTGGGTAAGCCAATAGATGAAATAGTGCTATTTTAGGCATTGAATGTTTAAAAAGAAGTCACCAAAGAAAAAAAAAGTTATAAATCTATTTTGCAGAGACGCTAATATTATTTTAAAAATGACAAAGTCCGTGCATTGCACGGGCATATGACTAGTATTTGAATAGAAGATTTAATGATGAGGTATTAATGAAAATTAATGAACTGTAACTATTATGTTGTAATGTCTTCTATCCGTAATTTAATAAACTATCGTGTTCTTACAATGTAGTAATATCTAGCATTTTTATTCACAGACAAAATAAATAAATAAATAAAAATAATTAGAACTTGTTAGTATAAGCTACTTATAATTGAAGTAGCTTTACTCTATAATAACTGGTCAATTCAAAAGTTTATATTTTTACTTATAAATGAAAACTAGTAGGAGAGAGTTTTGTCATGAAATAAACAGGTTAATTTTAATTAGGTTTGTAAATAATATTCCTATATCGATTAATAATTTTATATAATTACCAAATACATGTTTTCCCTGACTTTCTAAAACTATATAGAGAACTAATAATTAAGACGAGAATATTGATATTGGTCAAAATGAATTGTTTCTCTAGTTGTCAAAAGCTATGTTCAAGAAGATAGAAGAATGCTGTCTTCAAATTGAAATAAATCTCAATGTCGATTATAATTTCCTTTACGTCAAGAAAATAAAATAGAGAAATTATTTTTTTATTTCGATTGACATTGCAGACCCAAATCAAAAAAATAAAAATAATATCTGAAACAAACAGTGAAAATTTCAGTTTACTCAATAATATTAATCAATATTAAAAAATATATAATTTTTAGAATTGTCAAAAAGTAATTCAAAAAGTAATTTTCAATTTTTGAATGGTTATATTCAGTAGTAAAGTTCGGTGACCGCTCGAACTATTTTAAAGTTCCATTAACAAAGCACGAGAAGGTATAAATTGGGTGACTAATGGAACATGATGAGTAAGTGAGGAAGTGCAACATGTTAAATTTTAAAAGTATTTTAAAAGTTTAGTGACTAATGAAACATAATGAGTGGGTGATAGGTGCAATATGTTGAGTTCAATGACCATTTAGAAGCATTTTAACGTTCGGTGAGTAAAGCCTGATGGAAATATAAATTTAGTGACTAATGAAACATTTAATATTTAGACTTGACGTAAACATCATAATAAATAATTCTTCTTTTCTTTTTTCTTTTTCTTTTTTTTTCTTTTTAAATGTATTTCATGATGTTTGTGTACTTTACTTCAATTCTGTAGCCATATAATATTCGTAGCTTGTCATAAGGATACATGCAACTTTTAGACACAAAGTCAATAAATATTTTTTGTTGTTAACTCTTTTTTAAGATGCGGATGTACTTTAAGATGATCACAATCTATATTATAAGATGCGCGTGTACTTTAAGATGAATTCAATATCCGTACAATAATTTCAGCATCTTTTGTGCACACTTATATGCACTTTTACTTATATTTGAATAGAAAACTTAATGACTAGCGTGATACGGGATAATGTCTCTTATTCGTTTCATGAAAGTTAATGAAATGCAATTATTATGTTGTAATGTCTTTTACTTCTATTCATAATTTAATAAACTACTGTGTTAGTACAATGTAGTAATATCTAGGATTTTTATTCACGACAAAAAAAAAAAAAGAACATATTAGTCTATGCTAATTATAGTTGAAGTAGCTTTACTCTATATTAATTGGTAAATTTAAAAGGTTATATTTTTGCTTAGAAATGAAAAATAGTAGGAGAGTTGTTGTCATTGTCAAATAAACAAGTTAATTTTAATTAGGCTTGTAAAATAATATTCTTAAATCAATTAATAATTTATATAATTACCAAATACACGTTTGCCCTAACTTTCTAAAACTATATTGCTTTCATTATTTTCATGTAAACACGTTATTCTTCCGCCACAAGTGAGGGCATATTAATAAAATCTCGGAGATACCGTCCTCCTTTAAAAAAAAAACTAATAATTACAGAGTTTGGACTTTTTAATACTTACAAAGTGGAAATTGAGACTATCTCAGTTGTAGATTTTCCAAATTTTCCTTATAATACTGACATCAATCTCAGAAATTTCGAGTGGATTGGTGCAATATGTTCAAGAAATGGTTGACGAAGCCACAAATAATATGTATGGAAGACTCAATGCATACATCAATTTATAATTTATTTGTTTTTTGTTCTTTAATGTTGTTTCGAGACGAACTTATCCAAATAGGAAATCGATCTCTCCATTTTAGAACTGATTATGTCAATAAAATATTAATTAAAATTCCCGTATGCTATAAAAGAACTCTAAAATTCCGTACAACTATTTGCATCGTTTCATGTATATATGTAATTCTGCTCTCTTAAATACCGCGATTAGCTTTTATATAGATATGTAAATTCTTTTATGTTATTGTGAAAAGGTCAAAAAAAATTATGACTAATAAAATCCTTACTCATAATTTATTAATCAAATTGTGATACATAACAGTCTAAACTTATCATTCCTCGTCGGTGTCTGGGAGTGGTGAAAAGTTCAAGTCCGGAACTTTATATTGAATGGCGGGTGAACCATCTCCTCCCTCATCAGATGCAGGAGCATTTCCTCCATCATCAGCAACACCCTCCACCATTTGTTGACCACGGCCTGCAGTAGCATTTTGATTTAGAATAGGAACATCGGCGAAGTCCTCCTTGGCCCTAAATGATGGAGGCGGAAAGGCACCTTTCCATCCACGATTTGGGTGCAATCGTAGATGACCAAAGAGAGCTTTGGAAGACCGAAAGGACTTAGGGCAAACACTGCATCGGAACGGGAATTCTCCGCCATCTGCGTGCCCTATGTCCCTCTTTCTGACTATGGAGTCTCCAAATTGGCATCCAACCGCAGCTGGAGAACTACTAGAACCGCCACCAACAGCCACGGGTACTGCCAGCGCCACCTCAATTATTCCGCTGCGACTTGCACCTGCAGCAGCTCCAGACGATGCTGCAGGGAAATTCCCTTGTGGTGGAGGGCCCAGAGGCCTATAAGGAGTGAAGGCAGAGAAGCCTGCACGACCCATTTTCGGTAGAGCTCGTGGTTGCATGGAGGGTGGGCGGGATCGGCCACGCCCATGGCCTCGCCGGACATTCTCCTCCCCATCGCCGCTGTTTCGTTGAAGGCTTCCCTCTTCCGCCGTTTGGTGGTTGGAGGAAGAACCCTCCCCAGTGTGTTTCATTGCTTTGGAGCATAAAAAATGTATGAAGACTAAATGGCAGCTCCGGTATTTATAACTTCTCAGCTGGCGATGATAAAATGTCCAGCTTAAGACTAAACCTGGCTATTGCTGAACTGTGAAAGAAGTGACTTGAAGTGAAACTTGGATAAAAGTAATCTTCAATAAGTTTATCAATATTCATTTCGTGAATATAGAAATATGATTATGTATATAAGAGTATTTAGAGGAGAATCTCAATCTGATTGTATGTAATTAATCGAAGGTTGACAGAATTTATTTTCTGATTTCCTGAATTAGATTCTGATTACCCGCAGCCTATGTAAATCTCAATGAGATTAAAATAATTAAAATCTAAGAATTATCTGTGCATTTTCTAGCTTATAGATAAGAAAGAAAATAATTAGCCTTCAAAAAAGAAAAGAAAATAATTAAAATTTTGATTTTATTAGTTACTGAAGTGGAACCGTGGATGCTTTAGGGATTGTCTGGAAGAAATGGAATAGGAGAAAAATTGTGTTCACGTTGATTTGGTCCTCTAGTTTTTATTTTACCATATCTAATACACCAATTAAGTAAAAGTGTAAATTTTTATGTAGATATTGTTGTGTGTCTCTCCATAACAATTTACCAATGTTCGTATAATTATTTCAACGAAAAATAAATATTTTAAGTTCAATCAATAATTGCTGATACAATGTTATGGGTTAAAAAAAATAAATTTTTTTTTTATATTCTTAATTTTTTTGATGATCAAAGTCACAAACTTGTAATAGGTGTCAATATTTGTTGTCTCAAAGTTCGTGTCCGTGGCTATCCCTCAAATAAAAACTTGACACGTCACTCCAATTTTACACGGTATCAATTTATAATCTAGACGAAGCCTTTCTTGTGGTCTCTCCAACTCAAGGTTGATGAAAGAAAGTTGTATTTTTGGAGAAATGGAAATATGGGATACGCCTATAAGTCAAATTACTCACGTGAACATCTACTAAATCTATTGATCCAAAGAATTCGCAATTTACGGTGGCAACATTTGGTACTACCACTTTCAAAACAACTACCCGAACAAGAATAATATCAATTTATGTGAAAAATGGTGTTGGAAAGATAGAAAAGAAGAAATTTTGCTAAAGCTTTGAAAATCGACACTCCTACCCCTACTTGTGCATGAATATTTATATGTGTGTGGATATTTATATGTGAGAATCTCCGTAAAATAAGTTAGGATTTTGCAACTCTAATCTACACGTGGCTCCTCCCTTGTGGTTGTATAACTATTTCCTTTTATCGAGTTGTTTCCTACTTGTACGGAGTTACCTTTTAAATACAACGTCTTTAGATCTTCCTCGATCACCGAGAATGTTTGTGGGGATATCTAGGGTTGACACGTGTAGTTTTCTTGTATGATAGATTCACTTAATGTACGTGATAGTTGTACATATCATTGTAAAACACCAATTGATTATTAATAGATAAAATGCTTTGCAAACTACACTTTACCTATCGAATCTTATCAAGGTTTGCTCGATCGATAACGGGATTATTCAAAGATCATCAAGGGATGAAGCTTGACTACATTAACCATTCATACGAGGACCATAATGGATGACATGTGTTGCTGGGAGCGACATAATGAGTCATATTGCTTCGCCATATTGAGGCGAAAAGCGTGAGAAACGCGTGAGGCTTCCACGTGGCAGAATGTCATTGACCTATGTGTCCCTAAACTCCTAGGGGACATTTTGCCTTAAAACTCCTTTTATGCTCCTGAATCTTAAGAAGCAAGGACATCATGCTGAGTTCATGATTATTCTTGAGAATTAAGCATTTTTGTTGACAATATGTTTAAAGCAAGAAATTGACTTTGACATTTGTCTCTTTAATGCGTCACCTAGCCACAAAAATTTAGAAGGCATTACAATCAAAGACAAGGTGCCCTCAATTGAGATTTCGATGAATTTTGAAAGATTATAAATTCTAATGAATTTCGTGAATTTGAATAGATTTTCACAAAATCTAAAAGAATCTCATTAAAAATAGTGAAATTTCAAAAGAGATTATTATATGTATTTTTAAATTTAAAATCCATCCAAATCTTTAAAATTCCTCTATCAATGATATTCATATAAATCCACGAGTTATTGATGACACCAAAATTTTAATGCATTTCATTAAAATTCATTAAAATCTCAGTTGAAGACACCTAGATTTTAATGCGTTTCTCTAGAATTCATTGAAATCTCAATTGGAAACTCTTGAATTTAGACTGATTGATAAAATCTAACAAAATCTCAGTTAAGAACACTAAAATTACATTCTAAGAACCTTCAGTGGCCATAACACGTTTTTTTCAATGTCGTTATGAAACAAAGGTCGAGTTGCTCTAAGCATTTCTATGGGCTTCATGAAAGTGATAATACCTTTCGCTCTCTCATATTTTGCCAGGGCTTTAAATTGACTATCGCTACAATCTATCTAGAGTATTTATAACCTTTGGAGTTTTACAACTCTCCCATTGCAAATATCTGGGGAAAGTCGAAATATGTTGAATTTAATTTGTCACTTTGGCTGTCACGTTTTGTCATCATTGGAATATTATTTTTGTAACTAATGTCATGTGATTTAAGTACTTTAGTTGTTGGTTTAACTTATTTGTAAAGTTATCTAAGCACGGTCTTTTATATTGTCAACTTGATAGATTGGNACCTTTCGCTCTCTCATATTTTGCCAGGGCTTTAAATTGACTATCGCTACAATCTATCTAGAGTATTTATAACCTTTGGAGTTTTACAACTCTCCCATTGCAAATATCTGGGGAAAGTCGAAATATGTTGAATTTAATTTGTCACTTTGGCTGTCACGTTTTGTCATCATTGGAATATTATTTTTGTAACTAATGTCATGTGATTTAAGTACTTTAGTTGTTGGTTTAACTTATTTGTAAAGTTATCTAAGCACGGTCTTTTATATTGTCAACTTGATAGATTGGAGTAGGTAGAAGTTGTTGGCAATCATATGTTTTTGTAAGTCTATATATCGAGTAAGAAACAATACAATTATGTGCTTCTTTTTCTCCATTTTCCTCTCCTTCAAAAATAGAGACTTACTCTTCAAAAACCGGTAAGCATTATGTGTAAATACGGTATGCCTTGAGTAAATCCAGTAAGTAGTGTGCAAATATGGTAACCTTGTCAAAACCAGTAAGTCTTTATAAATTCGGTAAGGAGTGACAAAACTGGTAAGCATAGTGTGAATCTGGTAAGTTCAACTCTTTGAATCAATAATCTTTCATGGTATCAAGTGGTATTGATCTTAGAAAGGAGATTGTAAGAATGGAAGAAGAAGTAGAGCATGATCAGCAGATAAAAGACACCATCAGCAAAGGTATATTTAATTGACAGGAAAGAAGATGGCTTCGACTGGTTTTCAGCACCATTACCCTCTACCTTCACTGGAAAAAATTACAACTTCTGGGCTGTAAAGATGAAGGCTTATCTCAAAGCTTATGATTTTTGGGAGATAACTGATACTGGAGTTAAGCCTCCACCCTTGAGAGCAAACACAATCGTTGCTCAAATTAAGCAGCACAGTGAAGATGTGGCCAAGAAGTTCAAAGCTCTCTCTTGCATTCGGTCTGCCATTTTAGATGCTATCTTCACAAGAA
>CAIGRK010052413.1:0-11210 GCA_903798315.1 Fraxinus greggii | reverse complement strand
TGATTCAACCATCAAAAGATCTTAGAATTCATCATTTCAAGTAAGTTTCTAGACCCGAAATTTATGTTAAAGAATGCTGCAAATTCTTACAGTAAATAACAATATATTGATGCCCACCTCATGAACCCAAGCTATTTTCTTTTGTGATCCCATATCCAACCATTATGAAATCCAGTCACTCAAATTCTTTTTTTATTTATCGATTTGACAATGACCCGCTGGTTAAGCATGGACCCGTTGGTTGAATCAATGACCCATTGACCTAGTAATTTGATCAATTCGGGTTTGATAATCATTGTTTAGACCAAGGGATTTGGAATTTGACATGAGAATGGTACAAGGTTTGGCTCCTATTGCATTTGTACCATGAAGAAGGTATTAGATATACTTGTACTGAGTAAGAAGGGGCCCGTAGGACGGGAGAAGAACTTCTACACCAAGAAAGAAGTACAAGTCAAGGTCCTTGACAAAGAAACAAAGAGAACGCAATACTGAGGTTATTGTTTGTTATAGAAAATCATCGACTTAAAAATNAATTTGATCAATTCGGGTATGATAATCATTGTTTAGACCAAGGGATTTGGAATTTGACATGAGAATGGTACAAGGTTTGGCTCCTATTGCATTTGTACCATGAAGAAGGTATTAGATATACTTGTACTGAGTAAGAAGGGGCCCGTAGGACGGGAGAAGAACTTCTACACCAAGAAAGAAGTACAAGTCAAGGTCCTTGACAAAGAAACAAAGAGAACGCAATACTGAGGTTATTGTTTGTTATAGAAAATCATCGACTTAAAAATAGAAAGTGGTGAACAAAGTGATATAGAAGAAAATAGAGGAGTCAATGAATAAATTCTTCAATTCATACCACGTGTAAAGTATATTTGAGCCTATAAATTGTTTTCTTAAGATGGAAAATGCCAGTGAGATGTTGAATGTCAATGAAGCTCAAAGGCTAACTCATATATACATCTTTCGTCAAAAACCCTTGAATGAAGGTGTTACTTTAATGTAGGGTGATGGTGAGAATAAGGCAAATGGTGATAGGCATGACAATGAGGCTGAAGTTGTTGGTGAAGTCATCACCTGGTTGTTGATGAATCTATTAGAGTTTTAGCATTGATACTTTTGTTGTTATTATTCTATGTTTTTGATATACTAAATCCTAGCTTATGTTGCATTTTATAAGCTAAGTAAAGTATGGTGTTGTAGTGGAAGTGTGTGCTGTCATGTGTGTAAGGTGTAGTTGGTAGAAAGTCAAGTTTACAGTATGGTTTTGTATATGTATGGGTTCAGCCAGTTTTTATCATTTGTAGATGAATGAAATTCAAAGTTCTTCTTCCTCTTTGTTTTCATACTCTATCAGAATCCTTTGGCTACAAGATGGGCTTCATAGTGTCAAGTGGGACCAATCGGATTCCATTTGATGTAGAAGACACATTTGTAGACAATGATATTTGATCAGAATGAACTAATTCCTATGTGTCATTATGGAGAAGGGTGTTAAACTCATTGTACTTGACATAATGCCATAGAGAAACTTGATGTCTTGGTAAACACATGTTTAATAGAGTCAGGCGAAGGATGAGTAGTGGTGGTAGAGTTTAGCTATTGGGCTTGGATATGTTGTTTTTCGACCGTGTGCCATATGATGAACTTTGAGACCTTTGGACCGGATATATTGTGAATATCACTGATGGGATAGGAGGTAGAGTGGGGGAAGAGACATTAGACGATTGATAGAGAGTAGTACAATTTCTGGAGGGAAGTGGAGTGTTGGAATGTGTCAACCTATCGTGTGGCTGTTATCGACATGGGTACTAGAACCCGTAGGAAGGATAGGGTTTTATTAAGGACTGGGTGACTAGGATTTAATATGGATAGATGGTGAAGGTGTGGATGTGTGAGCAGAAATGTAACCCACATGGTTGGATCGAACGAGGCAGGGTGCAACTTGAGATTGGTAGAGAATGAAAAAGTGTTTTCAACAAATTAAGCCACTGTTTGACAACCATTTTTTTGTGAAAAATAAAGTTTTGAATTGTAATTTTTAGGAAAATGTATTGTTAAGTATGAAAACATCTTGGGTCTACATGTAGAATATTATATTGTGTGAATATGTGGTTGAAAATTAGTATGCATAAAAAAGAGTTTGAGAAAAAATGGTTGTTAAACAAAGGCTAAATGTGTCTCGAAGTATAGATCTACAGTGATTTGATTTCTATTCCGTGATAAGACCTTTGGGTTTTAGCACAGCCTACAAATGTACACTTGGGATCAAGTTTAGATAATGTTTTTGGCTTTAGTCATACTAAGTGTAAATTCTAAAACCTAGTGAATTAAAAATATGTTTTTAACTATCCAATTCAAACAGTGCACGCCAGGAAGTCAGAATATCTAATAACTAGTTTCTAACCAGTTCTGACTACTGCATGTAAACATAATTACATGTTCTAAGTGGTTTTAGTTAATTACTAAAATTAACTAACATATTAAAACATAAATACCAGATATAGCATGGTAAATCCTAAAGAAAAACATTCACAAGCCCCATACCACGGGTAGAACATTCCACTAAATCAAACAATAAAAAATATAACAGTCTCAATTTTGCAATTTAGCAAAAATAAAAAATCAAAATCAAAAGAAATATCAGATCAATTCCCTCATTTTCTTCTTCTTTTGGCTTGTTATTAAAGTGGAATCAAACTCTCCATGATCTTAACTTTATAACTACTACACTGTTTTACTCGTCCGTAACCATTACTTAGATTAAGATTCACCAATCTTAACTCATGCCAAGCATCTTAATCTTTGAATAGGAATGTACATTCAAGCTCTGTTTTTTTTTTTCTTCAATTATTATTGAAGAATAATGGTTTGCTTTGAGATTAATCAATAAAGCATGTCGATGCAAACTTTTTGGAAAAGTGTAGAACTCATTGTTGCTGGTTCATCAAACAGAATTCAGTTTTCTCAAAGCAGTTAATTATTTCTTGATTTCTTTATTTACTTATGTAAAGCAATGCACAAGATTCGAATTAAAATTTACTTAAAAATCATGCAAGATTTATTTGGTAAGATAATAAATAAATTTCAAGAAAGTTAATATAAATTAACATTTCCTAACCTATCAAATAATATCTAGGATGGTAGGTAAATAAATTTGTATTAGCTATAACATGAAAAGTGAAAATTTCATCCCATTTTTGGTGTTAAAACCATAAATTATACAGCTGCATAATTCCTTTGAAATGTGTATCTAGTTAGTTAGGTCTGACAACCTGTTTGGATTGCATCCTATTTTTCATGTTTTTGACAATTGTCCTTTAACATTTGAAAATCAATGTATGTTAAGTAAGCAATAAAAAAATATATGTAAACATATATAAAATATTTTTCTAATATTCTCCCTCTTTAACTTAGCTTAATTTCAAAAACCAATTTTGAGTTTTTAGTGTAACATTTGTGAGTGAATGTTGAGTGTCGATCAAATTATGCGCATGAAATACTCCTCCTTATTCAGTACTGAGTCACACATTATTTTCTCCCTAACTCAAGTATCATAACACTTATGTTTTTGTTATCACAATTTCACCATCATCACAAAATCAAAATCTGCTACTCTCCCTTTATTGAAATTAAAACCAGCCAATTAGTGGATTTCTTGGCCCGTAGATTGTTGGTCTAGATTTGTTGTCTAGTGCTGGCTCTTAATGTCTTTCTTGACTTCCTCAACTAGATCGAACCTGAATATCTCTTCAGCAAGATGTTCTATAAACAAACTTGAAACACGGAAGATATCTTGAGAGATTTGTTAGAGAATGATGTAATTTTGCCTGAACTTCCCGATTTTAAAGCAAGAAAAATTCTTAAATTTCTTGCTATTTAGTTCCAACTAAGACTGAACCATCCCTTTATATACTACGTCGATTTCATTTCTAAAAATGGAGATCAAATTCCATTTATCATAGAGGTAAGATTTTACTACCCATCTTAGAATGTTGATTAGAAAATATGTGAAAATCCTACACAAGTCAATCACACAAAATAAGTGAAATTCCAAATTGAAATTGATACTAATCAAATAGTTTTGGGCAAATTTCACATTTCATAAATTCACAACCATTCTAAAATCATTAGAACAATCGAGAACCTTCTAATCATATCTCTGCCCATATTTAAATTCCATCTATTGGTCAACTTATGATGTGAGTGTGTGAATGAACATTCTAATCAGTCAATCATAACCCAAACCTAACCCAACTTGAGACTTGTTCAGTAGAAAAGTATGCAGTTGCATTTCAAACCAACCATCATTTGAAATTGTCTCTATAAATAGGAAAATATGTGTGTTAGTCATGAACTATATGTATGTATGTATGTATGTATGTATGTATGTATGTGTGTGTGTGTGTGTATATAGTGTTCATGACTTGTATGCAAGCCAAAGTAGTTTAGTTCGCCAGCTATAGCCATTTCAAACTTGTTTTGCATAAGATCGACAAACTCATTGGATTTTGTTTCAGATGTGGATCCAAATACTATGTCATCAATATATATTTGAGTCACAATTAATCCTGACTTGAGAATAAACACTATTTTATTAGCTCCCCGTCTCTTGTATCCCTTCTCAAGTAAAAACATAGTAAGTCTTTCATACCAAGCTCATGGAGCTTGTTTCAACCCATATAATGTCTTTTTGAACTTGAATTCATGGCCAAAAAGATATGGGTCAATGAATCATTTCAGCTACTCAATGTAGGCTCATTCATTTAAAATTCCATTCAAAAAAGCACTTTTAATTTCCATATAATACATTTTTAATCCCATTTAACATGCAATAGACAGTAGAAGTCTAATGGATTCAAGTCTGATCACAGATACAAAAGTCTCTTCAAAGTTTACTCCTTCAACTTTGGTGTACTTGTGTACAACCAGTCGTGCCTTGTATCTAACAATGTTGCCATGCTCATCTGATTGTTCTTGATAATCCATTTGGTTCCAACATCTTTTGTATCTGTTGGCCGTTGTACTAGCTCCCACATATTTTCCGCTCAAATCGAGCTAAGTCTCTTGCATTGCTAACATACCTACGACTGATCACCAAATGCTTAAATCACATTTTTTGGCACAATATGTGATATGTAGCACACATTTCTGAGTTTTGTGGCAAGCTTTCATATGGTCATCATCCCATCTCTACGATCAGAAAGTACATTATACAGAGGATGTACATTCTAAATCCAAGTAGGAGGTTGCCTTCTATCCTGCACTTCATTGTCTTCCTCTGGGGTATCACCACCTGTAGTAGATAGTTTAGAATCTCCTGAACCGGGTACTAGAAGGTCTATCTAATTGTTATTTCTAGAATCTATAACATATTTTTCCTACGTGTTCTAGCCAGTTTCAACTTGTTCCTCCAAGTTCTAAATCTCATGTTCTTGAGAATAAGAAGAGGGTAATCATCAGTATCATCAATTTTAATGTTTATGGATCCAGAAATAGTTTGAGTACTCATGTTATATACTCTATAAGGCCGACTATTTTCTGAATACCCAATGAACACTCCTTCATTACTCTTAGGATCAAATTTTCCCGAATGTTTGCAATTATTTAACATATAACACTTGCTTACAAAAGTATGAAAGTACTTGAGATTTAGTATCCTACCTTTCTAAATTTCATAAGGTGTTTGAGACGTACCAGCTCTTAAGGATACAAGGTTTAAAGTTAGTGCTTACAGTTTCGGCCAATAATTTAGTAAGGAGATTTTACTATTCAACATTATCCTAGCCATTTCCTGTTGGGGACCTATTATTCCTCTCAACAACACCATTTAGTTAGGGGGTTTTATGGGCAGAAAATTCATGAAAAATACTGTAATTTTTATAAAAATTAAAAAAACTAGCATTCTTAAACTCTTTACCATGATCACTCCTAATTCTTATAATTTTAGTCCCCTCAAGATGTTTGTCAGTGGTTAATATTTGATATAAGAGTATAATTTTTTTAAAAAAAACATCATATTTCTATCTTAAGAAGTCTACCCAAATATAGCTAAAGAAATCATCAAAAACCACATAAACATACCTCTACACTTACACTTTGAGTCTGAATTTGTTACAATTCAAAATAGTGAGAGGTGGCAAACAAATGGCATTGTTTATGTGCAGTTATAGTTTGTTTCCCTTCCGGCATAAACCCCCACACACCTTCATGTTTCTCTGTGAGTTTAGGAACTCCTCTTACTGCATTAAGTTTTGCAAGTGTGACAAGATCTCCATAGTTCAAGTGTCCCAATCGTTTGTGCAACATGTCTGTGAAGTCTTTTGAAACATAGCATGAAGCTTCAGATTCAAGTAAATAACATTTATCACTACACCCAGCACCATATAAGACACAACTACCATTACTTTTCAGAACTTTACATGAACTTTTAGTAAATATTACCATGAGCTCATTAACACAAAGTTGACCTACACTAATCAGGTTAGCTTTCAAATCAGCAACAAACAAAGCATTTTTCAAAACATGTAATACTATCATAATTGTACAAACACCCTCAATTTTACTTTGGGCACTGATGCTACCAAAAATTCGTACATGTGAACACTCAAGGTTGACAACTAGGATTGAGCATGAACAGGATCTCCAATACCTGAAAAAAAGGCGGTAAGGTGTGTCATCATCGCCCCTCTAATACTTAAGTTAGAAAGAAAGAATTTATGCAAAAGGCTATGAACTGTAATTATGTAAAAGTGTGCCTGGATAATACGCAGAGGCCCTGTATTTATAGAGATAGTTAGTTTAATCCTAGTAAAATTTGGTCACTTGGATGTCTTATCTTATTTAAGAGTCCTATACAAGGTGGACATTGGAGTTACAATATAATTGTAAGTCCAATATAGTTTGGTAATAATAGAATTGAAAAGGAACATTCCTTTTAGGTTAGGGACCTAATAGAAAGAGAGGGAAAATGATAATGAGAGGCACAAGATTCCAAAAGGCTTCAAGCCCGAGGTCGAGCCCGACCACACAAGCCTGAGGATGTTTCAGCCCAAAGAGAGGGCTAAAGCTTGACCAAAAGAACTCGATGATGTTCTGCCGAAGGAGAGTGCTCGAGGTTATCATGACCTCGACTTCACGATCAGGTCGCACAAAAGTGGTAAACATCATATGCCTCTGTGCATCCATGTTCGAGACTTGATGATGTTGCTTAGAATGCTCAAGATTCGAGGATGAGATGCAAATTTTTTGAGGTGATTGAAGATCGCTCAAGGTCAAGGATGAGGGTGGAATTGGTAGGTCCCCGAGCACATAGATCTAGAATAGCATATCTTAGGCTTTTCCATTTACCTTTTGTATCTCTAAGTTTGTATAAAATTGGAATGAAAAGGGTTGAACACCGACCTTACTTAAAATTTGAAAGGAAGGGGTTGAACCCAAACCTTGTATAAAATTTTGGGAGGAAAGGGTTGGACATAAAATTTGAATGGAAGGAATTGCACCTCCATCTTATTTAAAATTTGAAAGGGAGGGGATTAGACCCCAACCTTGAATACGATTTGAAAGGAAGAGGGATGGACCTCGACCTTGTTTAAAATTTGAAAGGAAGGGTGTTGGATCCCCGACCTTGTATAAAATTTGAATATAAGGGGTTGGTACCTGACCTTATTTAAAATTTGAAAGAAAAGGGATTGGACTCCGACCTTATATAAATTTTGAAAGGGGGTCGGAGCTCAAACTTATCTAAAATTTGAAAGGAATTACGTTGGACCCCAACTATAACACCCCGGATTTTAATTTTATGTGGGCTAAATTTAACGTTTGACATTTAGCAAATGAAATAGTCAATGTCTAACCTTGTTACCATACTAAAGTCCAAAAGTTGAAATGATTTATTTGTCTACGTGTATCTTTAGAATTTATCGTAAATTATTTGGGTCGAATATTTTAGTATTTTAGAATTGGAAAAAAAATATCGATATTGTACTCATTTTGTAGCTCATGTAAAATAGTATAAATTGGGCTAAAGAAAAAAATAATTTCGGACTAGTTATGTTCGAGTTACTCTTATACAAAGAAATGTGTTATCCTTCAATAGTTTATTAGTATATATTGAATAAGAGAAGAGAGAGAAATGGAGTGATGGAAAGTGAAAAGATATTAAAATAATTACCCATTAACCTTAATTAACCTTAATAATAACTAGAGAAAATAGCATAATTAATCCTTAAATTAACCTGAATGCATTGATTGGAATTATTGACCAATCTTTTGAGTTGCCTTGGAGTTACATGTGGGAGATGTATATATATGTGGTGTGAGATGAGAGTGTTTCATTGAGAAATTTCATAAATTCCTTTCTAATACACACTCTATCCTTTTACATATTATCATTCTAAATTACATTTCAGTTTTACTTGGTATCAATTGAGGTAAGAATAGTTTGTGAAAGTGGTAAATTTTTATTTATTGATATTTATATAAATTTTGATATGAAATATTATAAGGTGTTGTGGTCGATTTCTATTTAAAATCCTTCGGGATAGACCGTTGGTCAATATGTTAAATCTTACTGGATAGACCGTTAGGTCGAATAAGTAAATCTTACGGTATATGAGAATTCTTAAGAAATTCCTTGAGTTATTGGATATCGCGACCATTTTGCTCTAAATCTAAGAATGTCGGTATGTTATATAATTTTATATTTATATCACGTTAATAAGAATATGCACGTATTCTTACTGAGTATTTTCAAAATATTCACTCTCACAATAACTTTTTAGATTAGAACGGGTCGTGTGGATGTGGAAGATTTACCAAGTGATGCTTACGGGATCGCCGAGTAAAATTTCTAGAAAGGATAAATTTTAAATTTTTATTTCAAGAACATTTTTATGTTAAATGTAGTACTCGTAATTTTAGTAGTTTTTTTAGTGTTCGAGCATTTGAAATTTGAATTTTATGTTTTGAATTTACAGTATATAAATTGTTGGTTTAATTTTATCGATTTATCAATCAAGTCACAAGATTTGAATAAAAGTCAATTTCCACTTAAATTAGATAAAGAAGATTTTTGGTAAAGAAGATTTATGGTAACACTTCAAGTCTATTTTTTTTTAAATAAAATAATAATAAAAAAATAGATTTTGTGGCGTTACACCAACCTTATTTAAATTTGAAAGGAAAGGGGTTTGATCTTGGCATTATATAAAAATTTGAAAGGAAGGGGGCTAGAGCCCTACCTTATTTAAAATTTGAAAAGAAGGGGGAGGGGGGGGTCGGAGCCCAACCTTGTTTAAAACTTAGAAGGTAGGGGTGGAACCCCAACCTTATTTAAAATTCGAAAGAAAAGTGATTGAACCCCTACTTGGTATAAAATTGAAAAGAAAGGGGTTGAACCCAATCTTATTTAAAATTTCGAAGTGAGGGGGTTGGATGACCTTATTTAAAATTTGAATGGAAGAAAGTCGAACTCCAACCTTATTTAAAATTTTGAAAGGAAGGGGTTCGATCTTGACCTAATTTAAAATTTGAAAGGAATGGGATTTGACCCCAACCTTGAATAAAATTTTGAAAGAAGGGGGTTTGATCACAAGTTTATTCAAAATTTGAGGTGCTTGTGCACGACAATGCATGAGGTGCTTACGTGGGATAAGGTTTTATGTGCCTATGTTGCACAAGGCTTGAGGTGTTTGCTCGGGGTAAGGCTTTATGTGCTTGCACAGGGCAATACTTGAGGTCATTGCTCGAGATAAGGCTTTAACAACATTACAAATAGAAAAACTCACTTTATTGGGATAAGATCCCAACGACTACTTAATTGAACATAACTTGACCTATCTAGAAATTAAATATGGGCATGCAGGCCTCGACCAATCAAATAATAAAAATAAGTGGGGTATAAAAAAGCCCAAGAAAAAATATGTAAGACTGATACTTTAGATATATAACATTGACCAACTAAATAATGATCGTGTGTGTTGTTGGTCGATTACTACCCTCGACCTCTGAGGTATTCCCCTTGTTATGATCATTCCTCGGATGCTTTTCTTAACTGAAATAAGCTCCTAGAAATCCCCTCTTGATTAGAAACGCGATCTCTCGCTGTAAGGCTTTTCATATCTCAGTGGTATGCCTATGGTCTCAATGAAATTCACAATACTTGCTCTTATCTCTAGTGTTAGGAGGGGACCGCATCCTCGAGGACCATTTAAGTTTCTTGAGATCCTTGATCTCCATCAAAATGTTATACCTGGAGGTGTGCAAATCTTTAATAACGTCGAAGGTATGTCTTACTTCTGCTTACCTCGAGCAAAGTATTGTCGTGAATTTGACTCGTGTTATCTCTTATGTTCGAGCTTATCATGAGTGGCCAATCTTCCTTTGGCATATTGTTTCCTCCATCTTTATGTATTTTTCTCCTTAGGTAAGAAGCCTCGATCACTAATTTTGGCGAAGTTTTTGACAAAGACATCTTGAATGCTTTACATGTTATTGCATATGTAAGGTCGAGATAGTTGCTCTAATGTGTAGGTTGGGTATCTGGAGCTTTTCTATAGTAAATCACACATGTATGAGGGATGCGATGGTCTTCCTAATGCGTTTACCACTTGTAAAGAAGGAAGATAGCTTTTTTTTCCTCATACTCATTTTAAACCATACATTCTCATAATAAAATATTCTTCACGTAAACCCAAAATTTTTTCTTACTTTTTAACCACACATTCTCTAAAAAATTATTATTCAAAAACTCATTCTTCCCCAAAAAAAAAATAATAATAAAATAAAAAAAACTGTCAAATGGGGCCTAAATTGAAGAGCAAGAAGTGTTGGACATATATGGTAAATAGATAACCCCGACAGGGATGGACCCTGTGCAAATATGCCTGCATTGAATTTTGGGCCACCCCCACCGCCCATGCGTTCGATAGTGTGATTAATTTGAGTCCATGTGTCATGCCTCGGAATCTTAATTATGCATTTTCTTTATCTTGAAGTAAAACTTTTTTATATTTATAGTGAAAGAAATAATGGAAAAATTTTATAAAAGAAAATCTCTCATGAAGGATAAATTGCGTAATCGGATTGGAGATGAGTGTATGAATGATGACGCTATTGTTTATGCGGAGGAAAATATATTTTTAAAGATCGTGATTATATAAAGATATCAAAGTATGAAAACTTATAAAGAACAATTGTAA
>CAIGRK010052386.1:0-21366 GCA_903798315.1 Fraxinus greggii | reverse complement strand
GCAATCCACACACTAATCTAACCACCACTCCATCTCCAACTTGGGCCTTCCAAAAGTATCGGTAGTATTCGAGTCGAGCCAAGTTTATGGTGTCGATAAATTATCCTTCAACTGTTTTAAATCATCGCCCGGATTTATTGGATATCAAAAACCTAACAAATCTCTATGGATAGAGTAAGTTAAATAAGCTGCTAAAATGAGATATTTGAATTTAAGTTTCTATTGCATTGAACTAGGTCCAGATATAAAGCCTTTCTTAGAAAATAGTATAACTAAGATAAATTTCCTCCAAGTTATTACATTATACACATAGTCAATTGTAAAATAAAAAAGTCAAATCGTATTATTAATTATTTGGACACATTAACGAGTTAGATTATATAATTCGTCAATATCCTCCATAAATCAACAGACCAAGCTTTATCAATGCCATCCCGTTCAGTTCATAGCTGCATCTATTGAACTATCCAATAAAACTAGATGTTTCACAACCACAATAGACCATATTTATGTTGGTTGACGTCTCCCATCTAATAAGTTTCATTGGGATCGCATCACTGTTGTAAACAAGAGCTTTTTGAAGCCTAAGCAAGATATATCACACTCACCTAACTCACCTTTTCCTTGGTTTATCCTCAATCAGTAGCAACTCCATTTGTTGACTTATTATCTGGTTCTAGTAGGGNACCAAGCTTTATCAATGCCATCCCGTTCAGTTCATAGCTGCATCTATTGAACTATCCAATAAAACTAGATGTTTCACAACCACAATAGACCATATTTATGTTGGTTGACGTCTCCCATCTAATAAGTTTCATTGGGATCGCATCACTGTTGTAAACAAGAGCTTTTTGAAGCCTAAGCAAGATATATCACACTCACCTAACTCACCTTTTCCTTGGTTTATCCTCAATCAGTAGCAACTCCATTTGTTGACTTATTATCTGGTTCTAGTAGGGTCGCGCATCTATTTGAACATCCTCATTTGTACTTCATTTTATAGACATTTAGTCATTTTAACAACCTAACACTCAGTACCGTAGATCATAGTAGGTCTAATGCAAGAGTTGGTCCATGTCGTCGATAACTTAGATAATTATTTTTCATTCTCAATATCAATACCGTGATATTTCTTAGAGTTACATGATTTATTTTATTGGTTGCCATCATGAAATTTATGTGTGTGAAGATTCTAATAAATAGATTTTTATTTGGACATATACAAAACACATTTAATGTTGAAATTCTGCCATATTAATTTCCTAATATGAAGAAATTGCATTTCCGGTAATCTTGTAGAGTAATGCTATACACAGTCAACGAATGCAGTACTCATCAGCTTTTTATTCGAGACATTAATTTTCTGTAATTCTGTTGCATAAATGGATTTTTATTTGGACATATAAGAAACATTGAAATTCTGCCATATTAATTTCCTAATCTAAAGAAATTGCATTTCTAGTAATCTTGTAGAGTAATGCTATTCATAATCAATGATTACAATAATCATCTTATGTGATAACTTTTTATATGAGTTATTAATTTCCTGTAATTCTGTTACATTAAATAACAAGCTAATGTCTTAATAGAAGTTGCCACATAGAATGACTACTGCAATCGCTGACTATGAATAACATTACCAATTTTGTATTTTCCCTTATATGCATTCGGACCTTAATTGTAGTGATTTGATTTATCCTAGAATTATGCTAGACATATTATGTATGAGCTATCACTGACCATAGAATTAGACCTAAACTGAATATATAGTTTCACAGATTAGATTCTGTCTATATAAACCTATGTAATCTCAATTTTTCATTATTAATATAGAATCAAATTGCTCTACATGGTATGAGAGTTCCCCTAGAATTCCTGGGAATTCGACCTTCATGGCCCTGTACGGTCACCAGACTTTATTTCCATTGGTGCCTCTATCAATTAGTCAATCAATCATAGGGAAGCCTTTATTGCCACTATNATTTATGTTGGTTGACGTCTCCCATCTAATAAGTTTCATTGGGATCGCATCACTGTTGTAAACAAGAGCTTTTTGAAGCCTAAGCAAGATATATCACACTCACCTAACTCACCTTTTCCTTGGTTTATCCTCAATCAGTAGCAACTCCATTTGTTGACTTATTATCTGGTTCTAGTAGGGAAGCCTTTATTGCCACTATTGCTGGTCTTCATAAACCTAGGCTTCTTTTAATAAAATGGAAAACTACATTTTCCACTTGTTCCTTTGTTCAGTCAGATGATATTTCTGAAGGTTCAAGCGTTTTTCCAACTTGTTATTCTAACCCCTGGATCATTGATTCAGGGGCTACTAACCACATGGCTGGATCTTCCTATTTCTTCTCAAGTAATAAGCATTCCACACAATCCCGCCCACCATAATCGAACTAAACATGTGGAGATTGACCGACACTTCATTAAAAAAAAGGCTAGAAAAAGGAGAGATTTGTATTCCTTGTATTGTTTCAAGAAATCAACTTACGAATACCCTTACCAAAGGGTGTCAAGCTCCTTCTTTCAGTCCATTCTAAGCAAGCTGGGAATGGAAAACATTTTCGAGCCAGCTTGAGAGGGAGCATTGAAATTTTAGTATATTAATTTCCTATCTAAGGAAATTGCATTTCCGGTAATTTTGTATTTGGCCCTTGATTGTAGTGATTTGATTTATCCTAGAATTATTAGACTAAATATATAGATTTATAAAATAGGCTATTACTTGTGTATATAAACCTATGTAATCTCAATTGTTCATTATCAACATAGAATCAAATTGTTCTACAATTTAATTAGTATTTCAAATATAGATATATCTCGGTGATCGTGGTATAAACATATGACTTAGTTTTTAATTATATTGTTTCAATATGATTTTCAAAGAATCATATAAAAGATATATGACTAATAAGAATTTTCTGAATAGGAAAGTGCGACTACTCATCAATTCGTGGGAGCTGGGATCATTCTAAGTTTTTAGGTCCCCTTCCAAGGAATCTGTTGTCCGTTATTCTTACTTGCATAACTTGAAAGTTCGAAATTGCAAATTAAATTAAGATCATGGATGCTCAAAATGAGAAAATATAATATTAACTGGATAAAAGAATCATTCATCCCATTATCGAGCCAAAGAGGCAATACTCGTGTTAAGGCAATGCAGTTAGGCAGTCGAGGTCAACTTAGTCCAACCACATATGGAAGCCAGCACAACACCGAGGCACCATGTTTTGTCAAAGACCAACAACATCATACAGCTAACTTACAGAAATTATTTTAGTTAACTAACTTGATTGTAGGACTGAAATTGGCCAAGCCCACTATTGAAACAGATTTTGGGGATTTTC
Source organism: Fraxinus greggii (assembly GCA_903798315.1). Taxonomy (NCBI): domain Eukaryota; kingdom Viridiplantae; phylum Streptophyta; class Magnoliopsida; order Lamiales; family Oleaceae; genus Fraxinus; species Fraxinus greggii. Next base: position 18,010 of record CAIGRK010052386.1, on the reverse strand, counting down.
ACTTGACTAAGAATATCGAGAAAAGCACACTCCAAACTTGTATATATAACGAACTAGGTTTCTTCATGAAACTTTGAGCCAAAGAGTGACGAATAATATTAAGGTTTGTACATATCCAAGAGAGAGAGGGATGAGGGGCTGACCTCTCGCGAAAGTAGGCGACGGGAGCGAGGATGAAGAAGGCAACGAGGTCCCGAAAGAGACAGAAAACGAGCTGATTGACGCCCGCGTTGAGTGCGACTTTAGTGATAACATGGTAACCTCCATAGAACACCATCACCATCGCTGTCGCCAAATGGGCTCTCCACTCATTTGAACTTGCCATCTTCTTGATAACAGTAATCTCCTCCAACTCTCACATATGAGAGGATAATCGGTGTGTAAATAGGGAAAATGGATGGAAACTAGCTTTTCTTATCAGTTTTCCTATAAAATTGGGTGATTTTCGATAGTCGAAAGAGGACATGAGGGAGAGCAACTGTTTACCAGACCGAGTACAATCACATTTTAAAATTGAATAAAGCCAAATTTACAAAAAATGATTTTACCTACCATCACATTGGTGGACCTTATACGAGATTCATGGTAATGAAAAATTGTCAAGTATCAACCACCATATACCCCAAGCAAAACTCTTTAAAATTTTCAGCGATGATCGATTGCAATTTTAATTAATTAAAGCATATTGACATTTAAAAGAAACAAGAAAATTTGTTCTATAGATGCATACATCATATCACAAATTCGTCAGTTTTGTTGGTCGGATCATGAATTTTACCGATTAATCTATATATTCGGAATAGTCAAATGGAAAAAAAAAAACATAAATTGAATGAATGCATGGGTGGATGGCATTTCAACATACGATTTATTATTTATGTAGGATAAATACAAAAGGTTGTGCGCATTTTGTCTTGACCATGTGTGTAGCTTATAGGATTAAACAAAAAGTTATTTTATAGGATAAATACAACTTATTTCTCATTATTGATTCAATTTTATAATATATTCAATTTCCATCAAACTCAAAATCCACATCACTCACACCTATGTAACGTAACCACAACTTTAAGGTACCAAAAGTGTGCATATAAAAAATTTCTATCTATGTCTACCTAAAAAATTAAAAAAATAATAATAAAAGAATCAATGAAAAATATCAAGACTTTTTTGCATGACTTTTAAAAAATTGAAAGCTACCTACGAGACTAACGAACTTTCAACCACATATTCACACGATAAAATATTTTATACATAAACTAAAAAAATTTCGATGCTTTTTAACCACGCATTCTCAAAAAAAAATTACCCTTCAAAATATCATTTTTCTAAAATTTCTCTTTATAATGTTCATCAAACGGGCTAAACTACTTGTCAATACATTTGAATAATTTTTTAAAATACTTTGTCTAAATAGAAAAGTTTTTAAACGAAATTAACCTAAAATAACTTCATCGTGAAGTTTATCTACAAGAAGCACAAGCACAAGACCGGTCAAATGGACCTAAAACTACTATGAACCGTTTGACGTGATTTTTGAAAAGTCAAAAGCAGATTTTGAGATCCAAAAATAATTTCTGAATTCATTTGACTAATTTTATGAATATGGATAAAGAAATTTAGCAAAAGTTGTTTGTTGTACTTTCCACAAAATGATAGAATATAAACTTACTAGTAGTTAGATAATGATTTTATCAAAATTTAGCCCATATTTGAGCCTTATTTTTTCTCATTTTTTCCCATTCATTTTTTTACAATACTCATTTTCAGTCACACATTATCCAAATAAAATAATATTACACAAAAATCTAAAATTTTTCATCACTTTTTCACCACACATTCTCCAATCAATCACTATTCAAAAACTAACTCTTCCTATAAAATGGGGGCCAAACAATCTATTAATGTGCAGGCAAGGAAAATAAATATGGCAAGTGTTCCTGCACATTTCAGCACAGCCATAGAATAATTTCATCGACTATGAACATAGCATGTACCAAATATGGAAGAGAGATAAGAAACTTCCAAGGGCTTGATGTAACATATACCTATCCAAGTTCTTACATAAAATTGAGGTCACTGTAATCAAAGTTAGGCAAAAAACCTCTTGGTCACATCTAAGTTAATCCATGATCTTCGGTATTGAGGTCGAAGATCCTGAGAAAATGTGTCCTATCTGGTATGGGATCCTGTTGAGAGACGAATCTTTATTGGTAAACGGCTCCGATGGCCGAGATAGAACTCCAACAGCTTGTTTCTCTCTATTGGATGCCCAAGTAACCAGATACAGCCCTGCTATAATTAGAATTCCTCCCAAAATGCTGTTCACGAGAATAAGTTGACAAGGTTGGGTTATCTTTGATGCCCCAGAAAATAACATTGCTTAAAATGAATAGATTACCACATAAAACCAAAAAATGAATGGGAGTTTTAAAGAGTATAACCTTCCAAAATAAATAGGGCTTCCAAGAAAAATTCTTGAAAGAAACGCCGATAAAGCAGGTTGAAGCGGCATATACAAAGCAACCAAGGCTGGGCCAAGAACCTTATTTGACCATGTCAAAAGTCCATAGTTCAGAGCAGATGCTACAATTCCCTGAAAGGAAATGCTTAAGTAATTCACCGAACGAGAAGATCACAAGAAAATTTTGAAAAATGAAAATACAGAAAAAAATGTTGGTTCCAAGGTAAGATTATATTTAATATTTTCTCAAACCATATGTAGTACAATAAGCACCAAGGATCTAGCCCCCACACTTAGAAACACCATCAACTTCTAACTCATCTCCTTCAATGCTATAAATCCAAATACCAGCTGAACATAAAAGAAGAAAAACCAAAATGCCAACTAGCAGGAGAGCTCAAGACTCATACTGTTGAAGACGAGATATAAATTTATACATATAGCCCCACTCTAAGAGCTTCATTATTTAGATGAGATGGTCAGCAAATGAACTCGATAGAAAAAATTCCATTCTGTTGTGTTGCTAAATCTATTGGTGGATCTAAAGCAACTAGGTCCTTAGCAACTACCTCAAGCCAAGTTAGTTTCGTGCTATTCCTCCCTCTTCTATCCTGCTCTATCCTTTCAAATGTGCATCTGTACATGCACGCGTATAATGCTGGAATTAATTTTTTACAGTATCACTGAATATTTATGGAAAAGAAATAACGAACGATTGGGTAGAAATTTACTTAACTAATCAGAATAACACTATACATAAACCGACAAATCACAGGATAGTTTTTTCCCCTGACTTCGGTTATCCGAAAACATAAGTCTATTTTAGTAGAATAATACTAATACAAAATCACGAGAGAGAGAGAGAGAGAGAGAGAGAGGAAAAAGTCTTGATCAAGCAAGGAATTAATTATTTCCATGGCACGATTGTTTTACTACATGTATGCTAATTTTAAAATATGAGGAGCTTCCAAATTTTCTATTAACTCACCTTGTTTCAACGTCCACCACCCAAAACAGAAATTAACTAAGCACTAGTTTGGTTTAGTTAAAAATCATATTTTTATTAAATTTTGATAGAAGTTCATGAAATGTATGGTTAAAAAGTTGATAAACGTTGTGGGTTTCTATGAAATGTGTGGTAAGATGAGTTTGAGGAAAAATGAGTTTTAAAAAAATGGGGACCAAACATGGGCTAAGTTGTTCCATATATCCCCAATATTCTAGAACTACCTCCAAATGCTCTCCTTGTACTCTCAACCAAATCACCACCTTCTACAACCGCCGCAACCCCCAACTTAATTTTTCTAAACCTTCTCAAGCAAAATATATTCAAGTTTCTAATAGCATAAAATAAGGAAAAGAAAAAAGAAAAACAATTTTGTCAATATGGAAAATTTTGCTCTCGAGCAGTCTGAATATGATAATGAAATCAACTAATATGGATACCTGAATGATTTGAGGTTTTAAAAGGAAAACAATGGTAAGATACACAGTTTTCCATAAAAAGCAGAATTATTGTTATCTCACTTCTTTTGTGTTAACAAATAATTTAACAGTCATTGAGTAAGACGAAGAAACTTCTCTCTCTCAAAAGAATGATTGAAGTGATCCTTGAATCTCTAATTCTTTATTTTAATTTTAAATGTTAAAAAGGTTCTAAATAAGTTTTATCCTAGAATTGAATTTTTTATTTTTTATTTTTTTATTTTTTAGATTCACAACCAGAAAGCAATATACTAATTATGATCAAACATTTTCATCAATTAGCTTTTTAACTGTAATTGATATGATAACTGTTCAGATCGCCAAATACTGTTTAACATTTAACTAGTCATATCATTTACCTTAATTTATGTTCAAACCACCTAAAACTTCTAAATTGATTAACGTATAATCTCATTTCTTAATTTATCTGGTTTTTATGCTAGCACACTCACCTTAAAATCCTCTCCTTTCCACTACATTGATTGTGTAATTTTGTTCTTCAGCAGTTGAAAATCCCAACACCTCCATTTATTCTTCTCTAACAAATCAAGTAGTTTCTGTTCCAGAAAACTAGCAATTTTTTATAGTAATCTCCCTTGGTTTTCTTGCCACGGTATGAAAATGAGAAAAACCTTATGGTAAATACACTAAGGATTCTTCCAGGGTAGTTTAGTTGAAGAATAGGCAAATTTTCATAAAGAGATATTACATAGAAAAAGTGCATTCAATAAGTGTGTGGAGGGCAGTTTTCGTGATAGAAAAAGAGGAGAGGAAAGANCCTTGGTTTTCTTGCCACGGTATGAAAATGAGAAAAACCTTATGGTAAATACACTAAGGATTCTTCCAGGGTAGTTTAGTTGATCCATAGTCAATCCCTCTTTGGGAGACTTAGTTTTGATGCCAGTTTTGATGCCTATTCTTCATCAGTGGAAAGTCAGTGCTATGTAGCCTAGAGATAAAGCGGCAGACACGTAGGGAGGTGTGCCTGCAGATTGGATTTCATTGGCAAAACAAAATGTAAGTAACTTACAGCATAGGACACTGCAAAAGCCTCGGATTGTGTCAAATTCCAGTCAGTGGACTCATTCCTCATAAAGAATGCAGTCACCACCATAAAGAATACACCAAAGAAGTATGAATATGCTGTCACTGATATGCTTGCAGGATACTGTGCTAAAACTGGAGCCTGAAACATTTGTAAGAAGGGAAGGTAAAGCTCTACAAATGACATAAATCAGCTATATATCATAAAAACATATAGATAACGAAAAATGAAGTGGCGCACCTATATTGTCATGAAGAAAATTAGAGTTCTGCATCATTTGTATGAAGTAAATCCAATTATCCAAGTACGCTACTAGAAATACAGCCAAATTATAGTGAACCAGAAATGCGAATTTTAACTTCGGTTTATAGAATCAACAGTCATTTGAAACAAAAAAGTATAGGGTACTGAAAAGAAAGTTATGAAAAAGTAAAAGCAGAGAAATTGAGAGATATTCTGATGCATATTAAATGAGAGCTACTCCAACATTTATGAAATTTTTTAATCACACTTCAAAGAAGACTAAGGCAATGATGTGAAGAAAGAACAATCTTAAAAACAAAATGAATCCCTAGAAACAGGAAATTGGTAAGACCAAATAGGTTAACCAATAAATCAAAAAATATGTCCAGACCACCTAAATTGACTGAATTAACACGTGCCTGTAAAAGTCACCATCCATAAAAATATGAACCCAAAATGGTTCTGTTAACCTACATGCTCATGTAAGCTCTACCCAAAACTGAAAATGAAAGAAGCTAGGAATTTCAATTCAACTAACTATTCATTACCTGAATGGCTAGATAAGCTGCCATGCACATGCAGTTCCCAATTAAGCATAAAACACCAAGGTTCCAGTTATCAATCCCTAATTCCAGAAAACTAGACAATAACCATCCAACAGGCTCAGGCTGACCCTTGGCACTTATTTCACTTTGAGTTGCAAATTCTGATTCCTTATATCCAAAAACTGCAGGACCACGGAACATAGCCATTAGAATGGCACCACAAATACACACAAGAGTACCTCCTAACTTAGCTTGGCCTTCAGTTCTTCGCAAATTCACTGTTTCTGTACTGCATAAAAGAACAAATAAATCTGACATTGAACCGTGATAATATAAGTGGAAATAGATATGAAACTGAGTCTCATATATGTAAAGACGCCCAAACGCACAACAAGCATCGCACAGGAGGACGGGGTGAGATAATATGGAGTACGCATGAGAGAGAGACAGACAGAGCAGCATGAATAGAGTAGACTGACCCCATTATCACAGCCAATGCAAATGTAAAGACTGGAATAGCAGGCTGAATGGCTGCAGCATAACTCGGATTTGTGTAGCCCAAACCAATAAGAAACAAAAGTTGATTTCCAAATATCCTATTCAATTACCAAGGAAAATGAAAAAGATGAAGATAAATCAGTAGAACTGCAGTACTCAAAAATATAAGCAATAAAAGCATTGGAGATTTTAAGTTACCCAGTCAAACCAAGAAAGAAGAATGAGATAACAAGGCGTCTATTCAGAGGTGGTCTTAGCCTTCTGCAAAATAAGAAATAGAAGATTAGTAAGTGATGCACTATATATAACACCACCTGAAAGTACAGCTAAAGAAACTTTAGAATGAACAATTTGTTAGGAATGAGCCACAAAATTAGTTACTGCTTTGTGTAATAACCTAACGTTAATGAGATTTACTTTTCTAATTTCTATGTACGCGATTTGCTACATTATTAATATGACAATTTAAGTGTCGAGAGAGATTTTGTGGAGACAAAACAAACAAATAATGATTTTTTAGAAACATTATTAGTTGTTCATAAGCCAGTAAGATGAGATTTTGGGATTAAGGTTTGCATAGAACACATTGAACAGGGCCTAGAGATGACGACTTTCTTGAAAATACTATAACTAAGATTGATTTCCTCCCATCGACAATATTTATGTCTGTTAATATTGAAAAATAATAAATTCGGATTAAAAATTTTAATGATGTCGACAAATTAAAGCGTCTAATATTATTGTTGTTCAACGTCATCAATAATACAATAAACCAAGCCTTGTTTTTTTGCCACCCATTTGGTGGTTCGCAGCATCTACTAGACTACCCAATATAACCAGATCTTTCACAATCACAAGAACAGATCATATTTATTTTGGTCTACACGTCCCTCTTTATTGAAGTTCCACTAAGATCATATCGACCTTGTAAAATGAAGCTTCTCAGACCTATGCAAGATATGTTGCAACAACCCAAGTCGTTTTACCCTTAGTTTATCCTCGATCAATGTCAACTCTACTTGTCGGCATATAATATCATTTCTTATCTCATTTGTTTTAGTATGGCTATAAATCAATCTTGGCATCATCATTCTGCTCCATCTTATTGTCATTTAATTATTCAATAGTCATAAAGCATAATACATCTTATAAATACGTTGCTGCCTTTCAACTATATAGGAGTTGTTCACGATCCTTGATAGTTTTATACGATCGTGGAAATGCATATTCTCAATATACACCATTATATTTGTATATGATATTCCTGCAAGGTATTTTATTGGGTGTGATCATAAAATCCATGTGCGTGGAAATTCTATCAGATGGAGTCTTATTCAATAAAGATGAAACACATTTATATAAACGAGATTTCAAATATAGAGATGTCCTGATGATCATGGTTAAATTTATGATTTAAGGAAGGTTGGGGCGTCGATATGTAATTAAAGAAGTTGTTAGTATTAACCTCTTAATTGCGAATTTGGAATATCAACTGGCACTGATGGGGGCAACAAATTATTATTAGTTGGTTAAAACAAAATTTAAAAATTATTTTTTAAGATACTATTTTAGCAGTATCCTATAGAGAAAATATGATTAATAAGAATTTTCTCAATGTCCTCTTTCAAGGTAGCAATTATTCATTATTCTTAATTGCATATTGATGAATTTATTAAATTAACTAATATATGAAATTTTGAAATTGATTCAAAAACTAAGTAAAAGATTCTTAATTAGATTAAGATGAACTTATTATAAGTATCACTCATCCCAGGTCAAGAAAGAAGAACTTGGTCCAATGAACTAAGTTCCGTCAGAGACCAACCCGGCTCTACCTAGAATTTTGGAGATGCTACTGAAGCATGTCACACAATCAACACAGAGAATGGTCCATCTAGAAAGTTAGAAGATGCCACACCTAACCTAGCATGTAGACGTGCCAGTTATTATGCTACACCTTCATTAATTTCATTAGTCTGCACAATGAACAAATCATTCAACTTACTGAAATTATTTCATATTCTCATTGGAACCATAACTAACTTGATTGTATACCTGAAATCCGCCACCCTTATCTCACTTATCTGATCTCGCTACAGACTGTTGTTTGCAAATTTTTCCCATTTCCACGATCAAGATGTTATCATGAAACTTGATTAAGAATCTTGATAAAACCACACTTAAATTAGGTAAAATTGACCAATATTTGTAACGTAGCTTGCAAATAGCTATCACCATTTTGGAATAGCCAACTTATGCACGTACAAACAGATATATGTATAAACACAGAGATCTAGAAACACAGATTTTTCGCATTTTCAGGATCGAGATGTTAACATAAACACACGATTAAGAATCTTTAAAAAACCAGACTTAAATTTAGTAAAATTCACCAAGATTTGTAATGTATCTGCCCTAAATTAGCGGTATAGAAATAATTAATGCCAAGAACTATCACCATTTTGGAATAGCCAAACTTATATACACATACACACATATACGTAAACGGAGATCTAGGCACACACACACACAAAATCGAAAGAGGGGAATGTAGGACTGACTTTTCGCGTACATACGCCACGGGAGCGAGAATCGAGAGGGCAAGGAGGTCTCGTAAAACACAGAAGACAAGCTGATTCACCCCCACATTGAGTGCAACTTTGGTGATAACATGGTAACCTCCATTGAACATCTGCACCATGGCCATCGCCATATGTGCTCTCCACACATTGCTTCCATTTAAACTCATTGCAAATGCTGCTGCCATCTTCTTCATAACAGTAATTTCATCCCACTGTTACCCTCAATAGGTATATATATGTATAATTTGAGTATGTATAAGTTTGGACGGTGGATTGGGGGTGAAAGGATGGATGGTGTGGAGTGGAGTGGGGCTGTGCGATTCGTGTTGTTTAAGGAAGAAAATTATGGGGAAATGGAGGATTTTCACGTGTTTCTCACGTTTCTGTGACGACTTCGGGAGTGTTGAAAAGGGAAGAAGAGACCAACTGTTTACCAGCGTGTTGAACCCGACAAACCCGTACAGGGGATCTAATAATATGGGAATTGACACAAATAGCACTAAATCTAATACTAAGATTTTAATGAATTTTAAATATTTTGGATTTTATAAACAGATTTCCACATATATTATATAAAATCAATAGAATTCTATATTATATATTTTAATGAAGATTTTAGTCAAATTCTAATTTAGTAAAAATTCATTATTCAGTCACTTATTGAAATCTCATAAATTCGTCATTTAAAATAATTGATTTCGTCAATCCAATATATCAAACAAACTAAAAATCAATTTATTTTAAAAAAAAATAAAAATTCAAAACAGACAGTCAAGCAAATAAATATCTACAATTTTCATTACAAATATCAAGTGTTACGTACAAAACATGCACTATATATTTTATAATTAAAAGTATGTATTTAGCGAATAGAGTTTTAAAAGTAGATTTGACTAATTACTTCATTGTTATCATTTTAGAATATTAATTCAATTCCAAATTCTAATAAAAACAAGAACTCAAATCTACTTTTTTTTTCCCTTCTGTCGCGTCCTCAATTGAGATTGTGATGAATTTTAAAAATCTTTCTAAATTTAGGTGTCATCAATTGAGATTTTAATGAAATTTAATTAAATCTTTCATAAATATGGGGATTTCAAGAGATTTGGATGAATTTCAAGTTTAAAGATACATGCAACCAAATTTTTTGAAATTTCACCAGAAAAGATCCTTATTGAATTTGTGAAATTTATTTAAATCCACGAAATTCATTGGAATTTATAATATTTTAAAATCCATTAAAATCTCAGTTGAAAAACCCTTGAGAATTGAAAGTGAGATATTTCATTACCATTTATTTATTTCTTTAAAGAAAAAATCAATGTTATGAGTAATTTTGACTTGTTATTTATGATATTGAAATCTATGGAGTGGAGCTAGAATTTTTATGGAGACAAATTTATAGAATAGTTAAAGCATTGATTGCTTTTTATTCAATTTTCTTGTAATTTAAGAAACAGCTGAATTGTAAAAAGAAAAACAAACATAGAATCAAATGTTGAAATATTAATCAATTTCCATGAAATTCATAATATTGTTAAAATTAGGATAAATTACTTTGAGAATGGCTTGCTTCAATCATTTAAAAAATTACAGAAATCCAAAATTTAGCCGGTCAAGAAAAAAAAATAAGCATTCTCGATCCAACCGACTCCAAATTTGAGTGCCAACACGATACTATTTTTAAATATATGATTCAATTATTATCAATTACAACTATATAAAAATAATTGCGCAACGACTTACGAAAATTCACCACTTTGGTACGAACAACTAGCATGATGCTAACTTGGCAAAGATATGCACTTCTGTGATATTGATGTAACAAGTAGTAACGAACAGTTTAAATAGTGACAAGAAAAGTGATAAAATATCAATTAAAATATTGGAATCAATTCAATAAAGCGACATTTATTAAAAAAAAAAAAGACACAACCACCGTCTCTCCTCTTTCTTCATTCACCACCAAACATTTTTAAGTCAATTTATACACAGAACACTGATCAAACCGTCAAACATCTTTAAGTTTATTCATCACTACCGTCATCTACCAACTCAGCCAATTAAAACTAAGGATCATTTGAAAAATCAAATGAGAATTATTTTGAAAGTAAAAACTACCATGTAAAATTATGTGCCACTTTTTTTATAATGTCACTTTTTAAAGTTAAGTATCACTTTTTTTAATTAAACAACAATATACAATGTCACTTTTATTAAAAAGTGCCGTCCGTCACTCAACAAAGTGACAAAATTTCAAGAAAACAACATAAAAAGTGAGACGAAACAAAATTAACACTTGAAAAATGACAAAATTCAAAAAATTGAAAAACGTTTAAAAAAAGTGACAAAAATTTAAAAGAAGTGACAAAACACCAATAAAATATTAGAATCAATTCAATAAAAGTGATAGAATTTTATTTTTTTTTAAATGACACAACCACTGTCTCTCCTCTTTCTTCATTCACCGTTAAGTATTTTTAAATCATTTCATCGACAAAATATCGATCAAAACACCAAGTATCTTTAAATCAATTCACTATCACCATCATCTATCAACTCAACCACTAATACATTGTCCAATGATCCGTCGCACTAAATTCCTCATCCAACTCAGTACTCTCCACACCCTTCGAATCATCATCATAGTCACTATGATCACCAACAAATACAATTGAGCTTCCATAACCTACGTCTTGCTCCACGCTAGACCATTGATTCAATCAACAAAATGTCAATCTTTTGTATAAACATATTGCATAAACCCCAAAACACCTAGAACCTGGAATGATTTTAGCATTACAGTTGCCCACAGGAGGTTCGCACGATCTCATCGCACATGATAACCCACTGCAACTATGAACAATTCATTGATCTCCTTCTCTTTTGCCTTCATAATGGGATACTGCGCTTCTTCCTACCAAAATAAGGTAACTTATTTAAAGCAGCTCCATCGAAACTGAACCATTTTGCTCTTTCTTTATCCCCAAACTCCATTGTAAGATTCAGAGATAAAAAATAATAAAATCCAATTTCACATAATTTCCCAAAATATCATAAATCCACTTAGCAAAGCAAGCTAAGCTGACATCGAAAGAAAATAAAGCAAATAGTACGAATATATAAATACATATACATAAGGAGAAGAAAGAAAATAGTCTTTCACGAATCAACGACTCTTTTTCCTCTAAAACCTCAAGCGAAGAAGTCCAAAATTATGTGTTCGAATTCAGATTCGAGTGTAGCAGAACGGTGACATTAATTGGGTGAGATGGTTTCTTTCGGAGCTTTTTGGAAGTTCTAGAAATTGGGACCGATTTAGGTTTTTTTGGTTGTTTTGATAGTTTTAGAACGTATTAAATACGTGATTAAATTATTTAATTAGTTAATAGGGTATTAATCAAATTAGTAATTTTTTCAGGGTATTCGACATAATTTGCTCTTTTTAAAACGTGTTTCTTTTATAAGATCTACTCAGCCCAAAACCAGAATAAAAGAATGGCCCAAGAAATTCACAGCCCAAGTTTAAGTCAAAAACTCAAAAATTGAAAAGTTTTATTTTTGCCACCAAATCCAAGAAGATTTGTCGTGCCATAATTTCCAAAAGAAAGTACAAAGAAACTAATTTTTGTAAAAGAAAAATCCCAAAATCAAGGATGAAAAATTATTAACTTTCAAGTAGAGATGACAATTTTCTCCATCACGCCCAGTCCACGTGGGGCCCCACCCCGAATGGCGGGACGGGGCGGGGCGGGGTGGGGAGGGGCAAGGCAGAGCTCCGTCTCGGGTCACGAGGCGAGGGTGCCCCGCCCCGAACCCATCCCGTGAAGAATAAAAAAAATAAAAAATTATTTAATTAAAAAATAATAATTAAATAATTAATTTTTTTGAAAAAAAATAAATATATAATCGGGGCAGGAAACGGGGCAAGCCCGCACCCCGTACCGATCTCGTTCCCACCCCGAGCCCAGCCCAACCCTACGTAAGGGGGCGGGGTGGGGCAGGTGAGTGGCAGGGTGGGGCGGGAAGGGGCGAGGGTGCCTCGCCCCGAACCCGCCCCGTTGCCATCACTACTTTCAAGTGCATGGTTGGTCATTTTTGGCAACATAGAACATAGAGAAATGAATTTTGTCATTGTGTGTAACTCACTCTAATATCGTTAATGTCTAACGAGTTCAACAGTTGTAACAAGCATAACTAACTTACAAATACTAAAAAATAATAATAGTAATGTAATTTTACGTGTTTCTTCGTTAATTTAATAAACTTAATATATTGTCGTACCGATTCAATTTATAAGAGTCAACGAAACATAACTTTACACCTTCCCTCTTTCCAATTGCCTCCACCACGACCACCACATCCAAGAATATGACAATCGTCGAGGGTTTGTTGAAATGCTCATGCTTACGTTAGAATGAGTTCTTGTGCGCGTGCTTTCTAAGCATATTAGAATTGGAAGATGCCTTGCGATTTTTCAAGACACACAATCATACCAATTATCATATTTCTTCCACTTACAACTAACTAATTAAGGGATCAATCTTGTTGTAACTTTTTCTCTCTTTTTTTCCTTTCCTTTTCTTTTCTTTTCTTTTTCTTCCTATCACACCATGATATATATTCCATACTATTTTTACCCATTACTATTGGTTCCCCATAGTTTTTCCATTTTTGTAGTTTACATGATTTCAACAAGAATAACTACCTAAATATCTCTTAGGATTATAGTCGTTCTATTGTTCAGACCCTTTGATATAAATCATCTTAGAATCGACAATTTTAAAACTTTCAATCAATTTTAAGTGAACCATTTCATAAAACGATGTTCAGACGTTTGTGAAAGACCCTAAATCGACAATGGGATAAAATTCTCTTCGTTGCTACAAAATAAACAACTCATCCAATCAACAACCAAGTAGATATCAACAAATAAGTCAGATAAGAAATTTTTTGTGAAACGAAGAAGATTTCTAGATAATAGGCGTGAGTATAAATTAATGGTTGGTGCCTAAATGATGAGAGACAACTACCCAACTTTAATTTAGTACTGCACTAATACGGTTTTATTTTGGAGAGCACTCCGATTCTTCATCTAAATGTAACTTTTTGTAACAACAATAATAACTAAATGTTCGCGTTTTCTTAGTTTCGGTAAAGTGTCGAACTCTATTTTATGGAAACATAACCATAGAGAGAGGAATAAATACTTGTGTCAATCACTCTAATTTGTGTTTTAATTCAAGAATTACTTATTTCACAGTTTTAATATTTATTTCTAGCTAAAATATAAATGTACTATATATCTTCTTCTTTTTTTTTTTTTGTTGGAATTATTCCCACTTTTGATGGATGGTTGAAGTGGGTGTACAATAAAAGAATAAAACACGAGTCATGCGCGTGGAGATGTGGGTTCTCTTTGTCGACAAATCTTAAACCTAGCTTCTGCTTGATTGGATGTCATTCTTTTCCACATCATACCACTTTCACCCCCCACGCCCATGTTATATTATACATGTGTGTATATTAGGTACATCGAAATCTGCTGCCGATCTTGATTCGATCGACCTGTGGCCGGATTAACCGGTTCTTGTTTGACATGGTCGGTTGATCAGGCTTCAGGTGACTAAAATCGTCAATATTGATGATAAAATCGCACACAACTTTCACATGAGTTAAAGTTAAAGAGCAAAATTACCAATCTGCTCAAAATTTCTCTCAAATTCAATGGAAAATCACGTTCAATTGAAACGCTTATATTGACAATATTGATCACGTCGAAAACCAGGTTCACATAACCTCACTTTTAAACGAGGCTCATAACCACACTACGTAAAAGGTTCGGGGAGCTCAATCTTATATTTTTCTTTTCAATATATGAATTTCAAGGTAAACCAACTCAATTTTCAAGAAGTTTGCCATATTTTAATTTTAACTAGAATCGATCATACTTTCATTATATGGTATATTTACGGATCGTAAACCATGATCTAATAAATCGTCATAGGTTGAATCAATGATTTTCGTCTTGATCTTTAATATACAATTTTTAAGCTATACTCAAACTGATATTTATGTCGATTCTCGATTTTTCCAGTAAATTCAAGAGGTAGAGGGGGGCATTTGTGTAGATGTGCATGCTTTTTTATCTCAAACGTACACCAGATGGCATGCGTTAGCATGGTTGGGTTTTTGTCATAATTATATTATCCCATTTCTTTTGAATAAAAGTGCAAGTGAAGTAACATGGGATCACTTTTAAAGAAAATCTCTGATCCGCTCTGTATTCTTTTTCAATGGTGTCTAATCATTAATTTAATTATTAGAAGAACTCCAAAAATGGTTAATAGTAACATCACATTAATCATCCCACTATGAATGAGCAAAATCATTACTAATTGAGGAAGAATTCCACTTGTAATAAGCGTTGAATTGGCACAAGTGTGCATTCAAATCAACAAATTATTGAAATTATGTATATTTTAAATCAATGTAATAAGAACAAGACTAGATCGACCGACTCAATAAAAAAAAAAAAAACTGGTATTCGCTCCAAAATTTAATCTAATTAAGAGTTCAACATTGTAAAATTGAATACAGTACAAAAGTCTCTGAAACCGATGAGTTCACCCTGTTTTCAGGTGAACCAAAACTGATTTACAGTTCACCATCAATTCGATCTTTCACTTTTTAACTTTTTTGAAATGTGAAATTACGATTTGGATGATTAGTAATAGTCAATGTTCTAAAAGGCGTAATGCATGGAGGTCAAGCTGTGTTCTAGGCAAGTTTAGGCCTCATATACGCAAAAAAACGTAAAAATGTGTTTTCTTATTTTAGTATTATTTTAGTTTTTAATCAATCAAAAAATCATTTAATAATTAAAAATAATGGATATCAAACATTTAAAATAAATTTGTAGAAACTTTATATATTTTTTCAAAAGTTTCCAACAAAAAGTTAAGTTTCAAATATAGATTAACCTTTAAATTTTAACTTAAAAGAATTGCAAGAAAAATAAATAAATAAATAAATAAAATAATAATAATAATACGCGTCTAGGAGCGCAAGATGCCAAGCCAAGTGCGCATTGTGCCTAGGGGACAAAACACGTCACGTAGCATATTTGATACACAAAATTTTATCACTTCAATTTTATTCTTGTTTTTATTTTGTCGTATAATTATGTGTTATCGATCCATCTTTCGACGAGCATGCAATGCAAGTAGCAAGTTGCTAGGTGCGTAAACTTTATGGTAACCCCAAATTATTAGATAAGTTAGCAACTTTTAATTTCAATAATTAATCATCATGATTAGTTAATTAATAAGGTTTAATACTTTTACGACAAGATTACATTTTTGAAGATAACGTAACAAATCTTAGGTAGAAGGAAAATCTCCTCGTCGTGTCTTCATCAACTAAAGTTTCTCACTATTCCACGCTTCTTGTTGTATTTCTCTCTATATGCAAGAAAAAAGTAGTATTACACTTGACCTTGATGTTTTTCAACGATTAACAAAAATTATACATAATACATACTTAGATAGACCCATTTTAATAAATATTTACTACGTCGAATTTGATCAAAAATACGCAAAATATAGACCTTTTTCTTTGTCATTAGCCAAACAAATGCACTTGAAAGTAGAAATGTGATTCTAACAAAGTAAAAAAACCACCTAACTTGCTCTGACGAGAGTGAACTGTGAGACTTTTGAAGAGGAAGCATGTAGCGTTTTTACTCAAACCGTACTGTATATGAAGTCTCTATTGATAAAAAGGATACAAAAAGGAAGCACGAGCTTAATAGGGAACGATACGACGTGACTTCCAGCTAATGAGATTGTATAACAAAACTTAACCAGAAGGCTAGTAACAGCAGCCGTGATCTCGTTATAGTTCGTGTCATCATACATATTTTGTTGTCCCGTAATTAATCGACACTATCCGCCTCTAAGCACGTAATGTCTGCCCATAACCTAATTTATAGGCTTTCCTACCGCATGCTAGAAATCGTCTCGTATTGTCGTTTTCCCCACTTGGAGATAAACCTGGTAGCCACCTAATAAAGCTAAGTAGAATCGAGGCATTGGTCACCATCTAGGATCAACAAGTGCAGCACCATATATAGTTAGTAATGCACTTTATTTGCAGACGACACTTTTTTTTTTCACTTGTGGCTGAAACGATTCCATGTGACTCTCTTAAAACTAAGTGTAAATTTATCCCATGAATGAAAAACAAATGTAGCTAGACAAGTGAAGGTTAATTAAAATTAAAGTGTGTTGTCCCATAGCTTTAAAGTAACCATTATCTTCACTTAAAAAAAGTAATCTAGACGTGGAACGATAATACGAGAATTAACTTTCAATTTTGGAAAACCTGCTATGGCAAAAATTTATCTTTGAACCCCTATTCTCTAATTGACATTAATAGAATTATCGATTCTCGACTCGTTGAAGCGGACCTAAACATCCTTATATAATCCCCTCTACATTTTTCTTTGGATTCCATCTGAAATAACGAGGTTCGACCCAAACTACACCTAGAGATGGGTGATTAAGTGATTATGCGGAATTAAAACTTACTAATTAACTAGCAACAAGTCATTATTAAACATTTCTAGATGGTTATTCAATCAAGTCAATTTTTCTAAGTTAAATTGCCTCAATTATATGAAAGCAATAAATAAACACCAGTAATGATCACGAAAAATTCCAATTGGATAAAAACTCTGGGCACTTTGCCGTCAACAATCCACCATAAACGAATTAAAACTTATAGTCCGTTAGACTCAACTACCACTAGTACTTTCTGACCTACTGACTGCAATTCCCCTAATTCTACTGGATTGCATGCTCATGCACTAACTGCCAGCTACAGTTTTCAAAGCCCTCTTGAATTGCGCGCTCATACACCAACTCCCAGCTGTATGAATTCGTCTATCACCTGTGGATCAACGAAGAATTATGCGTTCTCCAACAGCTGGAACTCCAGTCACCTTTCTTTGATTTTTAGCACTCTGACAGATGTGTAGGAAGTAGCAATTTGATATTTGGATTGTAGGTTTGTAATAGGAATGTAAAATACATATTTTTCCCTCCCTTTTTATGTGCTCGTGTGATTAATCAATACCAAAATGTAC